>JAMWET010003812.1:242500-337466 GCA_024036415.1 Prochilodus magdalenae | reverse complement strand
ACCCACCATCAAACCCCACATATAACCCCACCATCATAACCCCACCATCATAACCCCTCCATCACATCCCCTCCATCATAACCCCTCCATCATAACCCCTCCATCACATCCCCTCCATCATAACCCCTCCATCATAACCCCTCCATCATAACCCCTCCATCATAACCTCGGCATCATAACCCCTCCATCACATCCCCTCCATCATAACCCCTTCATCACCACTTAATCACAACCCCTCCATTATTATGTACATTGATTATATATGTATATATGTGTATATATGTATATGTATATGTATATGTGTATAGTGCTCTGATTATTACTACACCTCTCTGACTGTGCGCTAAGCCCTTCACTGTTAATGAGATCTAACCTGATGGTATCAGATCTGGTTCTCACTTCTAAAACGACCTGAGCCCCCACCTGAACACTTATCTGACCACTCGATCTACCGCCTCCGTCACACGCACTGCGGTACGTACCTGCTCCTCTGCAGCTGAGCTCTTTGGTGGGCTGGTAGAGGCCGCTGTGGTCCACGGAGGAACTGAAGGGGCTGCTCTGGGTTGCTGGGCACGGGGGCAGCAGGTTCTGATAAGTCTGAGAGGTGGAGTCCTGAAAGGCCCCCTGCTGTCTGTCGGCCATCATCCCATCAGGAACTGAGAACATGAGATCAGGATTAGGGACCGCATACCTACACAACACGCCATCGGACCAGCCTGCATCCGGGTGGAGCTCAGAGCTAGTCAGGATCTCCGGGCCGGGTGCGCGTCCTACCTGTGGTGTAGGAGGACCAGCAGCTGAACTCGGGGTAGGACTCTAGATTGAACAGACCAGGATCGGTGGAGAGAACTAGAAGGAGGGAAGACATGGATGCGTCAGTCTACAGTTGTGCTCAGCCGCTGTAGGCTCCACCCCATAGCTCCTCTACTGTGCTGGGTGTACGCTGACTGCTCACCTTTGGCGCTACTGCTGTGGTCCTTCTGCAGGTCTCCGTAGGTGTCGCCGTACTGTGGTTGGACGGGTCCTTTGCTGTCTAATAAAAAGGACAGGTCTTCACCATTGTAGTCTGCGGGTACATTACCAGAGACATCAAGATGAATGAACTTAACACAGCAGGTACTGCACACAGCCTACGCCTTAACCTACACACGCTGGACAATATATCGGAAACGCTAATGAACCGAATTGCCTCGATCCGGAATCGCACCCAACGTACATATGCCCAGGTTGACCAACACTGTGTTCAGCCTATTCACAAAAAGTCTCTCTGTGCAGAATGAATAGGGATATAGGTTTGATTGTACACGTAAACTGTCTAAAGTTAACAGAACTCAAAAATTAGGCAAATATTTTCACCACTGTGCTGAGTTTGGAATGTTAAATGCTTGATCCCAAGTGTGTTTAGTTAAAATGCTCACCCATAAGGCCAAACTGTCACTATCCATGTCTATTACATAGTAATAAACATGTAGCTACTCGGTAATAAGCATTAAGAGGCTATACACCTAGGTTTGAAAGCTTGAACAGAAGCCAGATGTCATAGGCTAGCGTTGTTTACTCTAGGAACAGCAGTATGCTCCATATAGGTGGTTGAAAGTGCCGAGAGTAGTAGTTCAGTTTTCCGTTTTCTGCCAAACCAGTTCATTAGGTGTTTTAAATTTTACGGTCTGATCCAGTAAGGGGTAAATGTATATACGTAACCTGCACACACACTGCACTGTACCATCGCTACTGTTCATTTAAGATAATAAAGATATTCCAGAGACACCCGTCTCCGTTTCGCTGGCTGCAGTATCTGTAATTTTACGGGTTCCCACCATCACTGAGAGAACCTCCTCCCGCTTGATTAGTTTACCCGCTAAGCCCTTCCTACTTTAACAAGGCCGAAAAACAACACGGCTGCTGCAGCTGGACCCCACCCAGCGCGGCAGTCTAAACCGGGCTGGAAAGGGAGGAAACGGGCCGAGGCTCTGGGACGGAGGGATGATGAAAGGGGGGGGAGAGGGGGTGCTAAATCTGTTTGAGGAGGAAGTCTGGAGGAAAGGATTAGGAAAGGAGGGAGGGAGCCGGGAGAGGAACCCAGGCACAAAACAGGGCTCGTATCTTTAACCTGAGCACCTCTCCCGGCCCTGCCTCACGCATTCCTCACTGTCCGCACACATGTGTCCCCACAGCCCCGCTTTCCTGACCGCCCATGAATTAGTGTCAAGGTCCAGCCATGGGCTGCCTGACCGGGCCTGCTGTGGCCCAGGGCCCCCTCGGCTGAAGGACAGAGGAAATGTTTGTGCACACAGACACAGGAAACGTGACAGGGGGAACGCTGAAATCTCCTAAAGCCTCCTCAAACCTCCCCACAACCTCCCCACAACCTCCCCACACCAGTCCTCAGCACTGGGACGGAGCAGCAGCTTATTTACCATATGAGCTGAAGTCAAAGCCACCAGGGACCTCCTGGGTCCTGAAGTCCTCTGTGTAGTATCCGGCCTGGTACATCTCCATCTGGACAACACAAGAACAGCAGAGACTTCAAATTAGCATGCACGGTAAACAGCCAGCAACACCACCACCACCACCAACACCAACCCCAACAACACCACCAAGGACGATGCAATGCCATTCGTGCAGCAGTTCTCATGAACAGCAGGTGACGGTCGTACCACAAATCGGAGCTGGAGTTCAGGAGAATCGGCGCGTGGACGTACCTTCAGGTTCCTCGCGAGCTTGGAGAAGCTGTGCATGGAGTGGCGGCACCTCCTCTCCGTTATAAAGGGGAGGGGGCGTGGCGCTGGAATGCCCTCGCGCTGCTTCGTGACTGTGGGGAGCGGTGCCCCCCTCCCCTCCGGAGTACGTTCACACGCCGTGACGTCAGGGAGGAGTCACGAGCGCAGATTTGTTACCTTTCTCATTCTGAAAAGAGAAAACAAACCACAGCGGAGAAAAGAGGTATGAATGAGTGAGGGGGGGAGGGGGGGGTGCAGACACGTGGGGACCTCAGCGGCGCGGGGCTAATACACTCAACACGCATGGCATAAAACATCTATTACAGCGGGTTAGGCCGTCACTGTGTTCAGGCCATGTTCGGATCCAGGGTGGGCTTGTGTTGGGTTCCCCTGGTTCCCCAGTGAACATCTCAGAAGTGGTTTAATAGCATACACCAGTTACAGAACCTAAACACAGCCAAATCTAGACCCTGGAGTCTCAGTGATGGCCCACTGATGGTCTAGACCAGGGCTAGGCTCAATCTGTCCAGGCTTGTTCCGTCTGGGATGGAGAACATCATAGTATAGAACATGGAGATGGGCACTGAAGATCTAGAACACTAATGTTGTTCTAGATATTCGTGAATTTGTGTACACCTCCCTTAGTTATTACAGAATCAGAAGCTAATAAAGCATCTACAGCGTGTTCCTACTGTCCTGGAGTGACCAGTGTTCCTACTGTCCTGGAGTGACCAGTGTTCCTACTGTCCTGGAGTGACCAGTGTTCCTACTGTCCTGGAGTGACCAGTGTTCCTACTGTCCAGGAGTGACCAGTGTTCCTACTGTCCAGGAGTGACCAGTGTTCCTACTGTCCTGGAGTGACCAGTGTTCCTACTGTCCTGGAGTGACCAGTGTTCCTACTGTCCTGGAGTGACCAGTGTTCCTACTGTCCAGGAGTGACCAGTGTTCCTACTGTCCAGGAGTGACCAGTGTTCCTACTGTCCTGGAGTGACCAGTGTTCCTACTGTCCTGGAGTGACCAGTGTTCCTACTGTCCAGGAGTGACCAGTGTTCCTACTGTCCGGGAGTGACCAGTGTTCCTACTGTCCTGGAGTGACCAGTGTTCCTACTGTCCTGGAGTGACCAGTGTTCCTACTGTCCGGGAGTGACCAGTGTTCCTACTGTCCTGGAGTGACCAGTGTTCCTACTGTCCGGGAGTGACCAGTGTTCCTACTGTCCTGGAGTGACCAGTGTTCCTACTGTCTGGGAGTGACCAGTGTTCCTACTGTCCTGGAGTGACCAGTGTTCCTACTGTCCGGGAGTGACCAGTGTTCCTACTGTCCTGGAGTGACCAGTGTTCCGACTGTCCTGGAGTGACCAGTGTTCCGACTGTCCTGGAGTGATCAGTGTTCCTACTGTCCTGGAGTGATCAGTGTTCCTACTGTCCTGGAGTGATCAGTGTTCCTACTGTCATGGAGTGACCAGTGTTCCGACTGTCCTGGAGTGATCAGTGTTCCTACTGTCCTGGAGTGACCAGTGTTCCTACTGTCCGGGAGTGACCAGTGTTCCTACTGTCCTGGAGTGACCAGTGTTCCTACTGTCCTGGAGTGACCAGTGTTCCTACTGTCCGGGAGTGATCAGTCAAACAGGGTCCAATACGGAACCCTTACTCTTTTTATTATTATCACTCATTTATTATTCAAAAATTTAATTTATAAATTAAATCCAAAATTGGACTGCAAAATTTCCAAATAATTTAATATGTGAAATTATTAAACCCCCTTTCCAATCTGGATTTGTTCCCAGAGAACATACACACAGAGTAACAGGACACTGAACACTGAAATACTGAACACCATAAAGCATGAGGTGCAGTCCTAAACAACCTTCAGCAGTAACAACACACAATCATCTTTATAAGGTGGTTCCTGAAGGGGTCCTTAGTAAAGACTGTGGTTGTATCTAGGACATAAAGTCTTTTCTTCTAATATGGAAATCTGCTAAACATGACTGTCAAAATAAATAAACAAATAAAAATAAAAAAAGAGAAAAGTGGCCCTACACAGCAGCTTTCTGCTAAAGGGATGGAACCATGTAGAGTACGTCTCGCCTAAAGGTCCGTGGAACCCTTTCTTAGTCCTACATAGAACCATTTTTAAAACCAGCTCCATCAGGGCCTCCATTTAAGGGAGGAACATTCGGATGTTCCTTCAGAGTGTAAAACCACTGTATCCTACAGTGTCCAGTTTTGGGGCACAAATTTGCCATTTTTATCCAGAAAATTAAATTTTTCTGAAAGTCTTGGTAAAAAAATCAGAGGCCTGAGATTCTCCTGTAAACACTTCTATATGTCATTATTAAAGAACTTCTAGAAATGGTGCTATACCCCCAACAATAAACAAATAAATAAACAAATAAAAAAACAACATTCACAATTTTATTCACAGGCAAATTTAGATTTTCAACAGTCTTGGTAAAAATCAAAGACCAAAATCCCAGAATAAAAACTATTTAGAATAAAAACAACTAAAGTTCCTTGGCAAGTATATAAATGTATACATAACCACACGACTATGTGACATGTATATATGCACCATTACAAATACAGTTCTAAAAATCGATTTTTTCAGAATTTTATTCACAAGTAAATTTAAATTGACTAAATTCAGAGTGAAAATGACTAACAATAATCTAGAACCAAGGTTCCTTGGTAAATATATATATATAACCACATGACTGTGTTTGACTTATACATGTACCTCTCCAAACACCGCTCTATAAATGTTTTAAATGTTGTACTTCAGAGAACTTTTTAAAAAGGGTTCTGTAGAACCAATAAGGGTTCCTCTGAGGCTACAGGGTAAAACCAGTGTCTGGTACCCTATATAAGTCTCCTGGTAAGAACGTGTTCGCTCTACAGTGTTAAAATGAGATTTTATTATTAAGATTTTATTCAGTCGCAGATTTTAATTTTTGATTTGAAAGTTTGGGTAAAATTTGCGCCAAAAAGCCCCGAACCAGCCCGCAGTTAGCCTGTATGAATATTCCCCCAGATATGTGCGGGAATGTTGGGGAATCTGAAAGTTGAGTGTGAGGGATTTGAGCTTTAATCAGGATTACTGCGGCTCTATCTTTAAAAGCCATTTCAGGAGAACAATGGGCCGTAAAATTACAGCCCGGGCCGCCCAGAAATCACGGCGCGCGTGCTCCGGGCAGATAAGGCCAAACCCAAACACGGCCGCATCTCTGGCAGCGCGAGGAGAGGGGGAAAACACCCATCTGGAAAGGCAGTTAGCGGCACTTAAGACGGGGCGCGAGACACGAGTCGTGATGGAGAAGCTACACTGAGGGTCGGGTTACAGCGGGACCCCCCCCCCCACTCCAGCTCCGACTCCAGACTAATGAGGCGTGCACTCCTTCACTTTAACGACCCTCACTGGCGCGCGACCACCTCACCAATCTGAACAGATTGACTTTTATTTTGGTTTTTGAGGCCGTTTATGAACTGGTTTGATTTGCTGGTTCGCTCGTGCTCCACAGCGGGCCAGGCCCAACACCTGGGCGCTCGGGGTCTGCGGGTCCCCTTTGATGACGAGATACAAAAATATGTTTCGTTTTTGAATTTCATATTTCTGAAGAAAAAAAGATGCGCGCGCACTTTTTGTATAGAGCGATATAAAGGGTTAGCTGATTACATACTAACAGTAAACACAAACACGAGGGCTTTTAAAGACGGTAGCAAAACGTCTAGAACACGCCTACTGTCTTTTTAATTATGTAAGGTACACGTGCGCAGTGCTTTATTTATTTGTTGCGTTTTCACGTATTAAGGAAAAACTATCACGTGACGCGTGCAACTATTTTAAAAATGTATATTTGCGTTTCCATCAAATAAAGAGAAATTAATATTCTAAGTTGAAGTCGACACGAGGGCACTTGGGCACTGGGGAGCAGTTGGTGCTTACATAAATAAATAAACACAACTAAAACAAAAAACGAAACAAAACGCAGCTAATTAGTAAGATCAATACGAAGACACGCCACTGGGGGCACCGCAAATTATTAGAATTTAGTAGAATTTAAATTAAAATTTAGTAGAATTTAAACTAAAATTGTAGTTGAATTTTCTACAATAATCCAGCATATACTATAATTACTACACCACTCTATTCAGTGTGTAAAATAGAACCATAAAAGCAGGTTCCCCTCCGCAGAACCCCGCTAGGCGCCGTTACTTGTAAACTCTGTAGGCCGCTCGTAAGTAATCGCTTAAATTGCGACGAATATAAAATAATCGGACGTTTGATCATTTAATACAATTCCAAAATACTTTAAGGTACTATTAGACTTTGAAAATTAATATTAACAAGTGCAAACAATCATAAAGTTTGAAACTGGACTCAAACCTAAATCTTAGAAAACGTCAGAGTCAGGAACTGAAAATCAGCAAAACCAGAAAATTCGAGAAATTCAAGGTAAATATGTTAGCCCTGTGTTAGCTCACTGATGATGATGATGATGAAGCCCAGCCCGAATCCTTAATCACTCCCAGGTTTGGTCACAGTTTATCTCGGAGATGAAGGGGTTGTATATGCGCTAAGCAGTCTGGCCCCCCTGGAACTTTAAACTGATTAATCGATTAAATGCGCCCAGCAAAAAACGTGATGGTTTTATATGAATAATATACAGTTACGTTTCCCACACGTTTCCCTCGTGACGTACTTACGCAGCATCGGTTCTTTTAAGTTTAGTCAGTTCGTTTTTTTATTTATTATTTATTTTTAATTATATAATTTTTCAGGTTTAATGAACACCTCAGGTGTTTTACGTTTAACACGGATTCCAGGAAATCATCTATAAGTAAAACTGTTATAATACGGTCATATGAAGTTTATTCACCACAGCTTTAAAATCAACCAATACAATTTAAATTTGTGTTGCGACATTATATATCTACAAAACAAACAAACAAACAAACGAACAAACAATAAACTAAATATCAGAGCCATCCCAAACACGGATCAGGCTCACGGTCGCGTACAGACGCTCCTACACCGGTTTATTAGAAATGATTAGAAAACCATAAACTCGATTCCGGGATTCCAGAGGACGCACGACGTCGCTCCGCTGCGCTGTTTATGTTGTGGTATTGTGAGGCAGTAAATAACGGCTCGCCAATAAGAAGCAGAGCTCGACGTGTGACTTCACTTCCCAATTTTAGAAAGCAGAGCTCACGCGCAACAACACTGCAAGCAACCCTTGCCATCCGGTTCTGGTGTGTGAGAGAGAGAGAGAGAGAGAGAGAGAGAGAGAGAGAGAGAGAGAGAGAGAGAGAGAGAGAGAGAGAGAGAGAGTGTAGCAGAGCAGAGATGGTGTGAAGGCTGTTGAGTCTGCGCGCGCTTCACCTTCACCCCCCCTCCACCCCCACCAACCAGGGCTCCACGCGCACCTAAAACGCACCACCAAAAAAGCGGCTCGATGAGCTCCACAGACTTCTGCCATGGACTGTACGATTAAGGTAGGCGTCCGATCGCTCTGGTTGTGTTTTGAGAGTGAGTTTAGCGCGCGGGCAGCCACCCACTGTCTCTCTCTCTCTCTCTCGCGCTCGCGCGCGCTCTCTCTCTCTCTCTCTCTCTCTCTGAGTGAGCGAGGCAAGGCGGTGATGCAGCTCCCCACTTCTTTCCTTCTCGTACAAAATTTCCTCTTCCTTCCCGTTCGTGGTCGAATGTCGCCTCTTTAATAACACAAGAAACCGCCACGCGACTTTTACACGCAGATAAAAAGCACGCGCGCGCGCACACGCTTTCGCAAATGGAGCCCGGGAAATTGTGAGTGCATTTGTTTGTTTGTTGGGTTTTTGTCTGGTTTTGTCTCGTATGCTGGCTTCTGTGCTCGCCCATCTATAGGGACCTTTCGGAGAGCGCGCGAGCGCGGCTCATCCCGGCATTGGCGCGCTGTGCATCAGAGTGGCCGCAAATTCGGGCAAAAAAAAAAAAAAATGAAAATGGAAAAAAACAAAAACAAAAAAAAAACACGCAAGAAGCAATGAGAGCATTTTCCAGCAGGTGCGCGTGCACGCGCGCGCCTCTCCTGCACACACTCGCTAGCTCAGAGGAGGGAGAGCGCGCGCGCGCAGGTGCCACCAGCCCCGGGTGATCGCGCGAAGCTGTATGGAGCCAAATTAGGCCGGTATTAATCCGGGTTTAATGTGGTTTTGTTTTTTGTTTTGTTTTATTTTGACTTCCACGCGCGCAAAGACTGAAATTCCGGTTTTCGAAGGAGGGGGGGAGGGGGGGGTGTTGGTGCTGCAAAATGGCAGCACGAGCGTGTCTGTGTGTGTTCGTGTGTATGCGCATTTTTGCAACCAAATTACAAATTTTGTGCATAAAATTAAATTGAAAAAATGCAAAAAAATTCAAAGAAAATTTTGGAATTTTATCCACAAAAGATATTCTGAGCAGATGTGCTGACGTAGGCGTCGAAATGCATTTAAAGGCGTTTCGATTCAATTCGGCAACGAACAACTCGCAAACGAGCCTTTAATTGCGTTTACCGTCGGAATCTGATTAAAGAAAACGAATTACAGTGTCCGATTAATCTAGGCAATGTAATCAATGTAATGAACAGTGGAGCACGGTTGATTTAACGTGTCATAAAGCTTCGTTTAATAAACATTGTTATTACTGTTATTATTATTATTATTTAGCCAAAAACGAAAATGTATACATTTGTTTTTGCAAAACTCCAATTTATTAGTGATGCAGGAAACGAATTCTTGAGCGATAGTTACAAACTAGGCCGTTAACGCTGGATCTCCTGGCTTAATTATTAATAATTAATTATTAATATTAATAATAAACAGCTTATTTGGAAATAACTGCATTTTATTTATATATACAAAAAAAATCAATCATTAATAGAAACATCAATAATGAATAACCGCATTCAGCGCTCCACTAGGAAGCGTTGGTTTGATTACAGCCCAGATTCTGAACTGTCGTCACCGAAGGTCACGTGGTTCAGCCTTAGCCTAAACTTCACATTTAACGTTAAACAGCCGCAAAAACAACAACAGGTGGCAAAACGGCGCCGCGCGGTGTTTACTAATACCACCACAGCGGTTATACACGAACAGCCCTCAGGTGGGGCGGAATAATGGAAACACTCTAATTAATAATACATATTCATTCACGTGCATCCATATACACACTAATAACTCTTCACACGAGGCGCGCGCGGGCGGCCTCACACCAGGCCGTTCACCGCTCTATCGACGCCGCATTGATCACTGATCGGCTGGACGCACTGGCCTCCATTCCTCGCGGAGTGTGTGCTACAGCGTGTTTGGAGGGAGCGCGAGCTTGCCAGGTGCCCTTATCTACACTCAACACACTTCCTGTGTCTCAAACCTCAGACTTTCCGCACACACACTTCCGCTCCCTCCATACGAACAAATAAGAGCAGCCAGAAGAAGCTCGCAGCGGAGCGGAGCGGAGAGGAGAGGCTGGAGCCGTGCACGCGCGTTCCGTGCCGTGCTTCTAAACGGCGCGCAATAAGAATAAGTACCAGCCAAGCGCGTCCACGCTCTAAAAAACACGCACGGGCACGCGCGCACGCGCACCCCGCGAGCCCGGGCCGCCTCCTCCTGCTCTCTGGGTTCTTGCACAGCGATGCTGCTGATTAAAAAAGCTGTGAGAAACCGCAGAGTGTTTTTGCAGCTCGAGGCGCAGCTGCGTGTCTATTTGCAAAATCAGCATGGCTCAACTTCTGCTTTCTCTCTCTCTCTCTCTCTCTCTCCCTCTCTCTCTCTCTCTCTCTCTCTCTCTCTCTCTCTGTCTGTCTCTCCCTCTGTATCTCTCCCTCTCTCTCTGTATCTCTCTCTCTCTCTCTCTCTCTCTCTGTATCTCTCCCTCTCTCTCTGTCTGTCTGTCTCTCCCTCTGTATCTCTCCCTCTCTCTCTCTCTCTCTCTCTGTCTGTCTCTCCCTCTGTATCTCTCTCTCTCCCTCTGTATCTCTCCCTCTCTCTCTCTCTCTGTCTCTCCCTCTGTATCTCTCCCTCTCTCTCTCTGTATCTCTCCCTCTCTCTCTGTCTGTCTCTCCCTCTGTATCTCTCCCTCTCTCTCTCTCTGTATCTCTTCCTCTCTCTCTCTCTCTCTCTCTCTTTCTTTCTCTCTCTCTCTCTCTCTCTCTCTCTCTCTCTCTCTCTTTCTCCCAGTCTCTGTCTCTCTCTCTCTCTCTCTCTCTCTCTTTCTCCCAGTCTCTGTCTCTCTCTCTTTCTTTCTCTCTCTCTCTGTCTCTCTCTCTCTCTCCCAGTCTCTGTCTCTCTCTGTCTCTCTCTCTCTCTGCGTCTCCCTTTCTCCCTGTCTCTCTCTCTCTCTCTGTCTCCCTCTCTCTCTCTCTCGTTTGAGATGCTGGGTAGTAATTTGGAGATGGTAACTCATTATATTGAGACACTCATTCGTTCGACATGCCAAGTCATTTTGGTGGGAGGCTCTCAGCGCTGTGAGATATGAAGTCGTTGTGTTTAGAGTTTTGAGATACTAAGTCAGTAAGTTGAGGTGTGACCTCATTATTTGGATGGCAGGTGGGGCATGTGGGTATTTTGAGATATCAAGTCATTAAGATACATGGTTAGTGTTGTGACATACCGAATCATCTCTTTGAGATATTAAGTCATTATGCCCAAACGCTGCCTCATTATTTTCAGATATTTTATTATTTATTATTATTTGGGGATTCTGAGATGCAGTTAATTAAGTCCTTGTTTTGAGAAGCTTTCCTGAGAGATTAGGTCATTGTGAGATGCAGTGTTATTGTGTGGGTGTGTAGGTTATATATATGTTATTATTTTGAAATACCGTTCTTTATTTTGAGATAGTAACTCAACCCCTCCAGCCTCTCCATTTCTCTGAAGCGCTGTCATTATGCTGAGACTAATAATGAGTTCTCATCTTAAATGTAAACAATGACCTAATGACCTAAGATCTCAAAACCACCACCTAGCACCTGAGCGTTTAATAACGGGAGGTGTGAAAACCCGGGGCTGGACTGTCCTAGTTCAGGCACCTGGAGTGGGCTTCCATGCTAAGCCCTCCCCTCTGTTAGAGCAGTCATGCTCTCCTGGACATGTAGCCACAGAGGGTACTGCATGCTCCTCCCTGTCTGCTGAAGGGCTGCACGGTTGTGGTGGTGCAGTATTTCGTTTCTTCTTTTTCGGTTTGTTTGTTCAAATATAGCACCATGGTTTAGCTTTCTAGTGGCCGGCTAAGACTGTAAACCCCTACCCTCACCAGAGCACCACCACGCAGAACCAGCAGGAGCTGCTGGCACCGGGGAAGGGGAACAGCTCAGAACTCTGGGGCGTAAACACTGAGAGCGGGTTTGGTGTGAGGTGGTTCAGGTGTTCTGGGAAGGGAAGTAGGGTTCTCCATGTCTAGAACACACAGTCACTTTATTGACTATCTAGAACCACCAGTGGACCTACACGTGTCTTCTGAGTGTGTAGGGAATGTTGGTGATGAAAATCTGGAAAACCTGGAAATACTAAGTTCCTTTGGGGGACTATTTGACCTCACAGCGCCCTGCAGCATGTATCCCTCCACCATTTTACACCAAACCAATATTATTATCATTTTTTATTATTATAATTATTTACATTTTTGAACAAACATAACTTTTACAATCATTTGATGTCGGAAATACTGTTTCAGAGAAAATCTGAATTCATCGCTCTCCTATCTAGAAAAAACCTTCATAAAACTCTTTATGGAATTGTAAAAACAATAATATACCAACGGTAGGAGGTTATATTTCAGACATTAATTAACACGGGATCATTTGTGTTTCATGGATGCTAAAATTTGGGCCCCCCTAGCCAAGCGACATGCTTTACTAAGCTCTGAAATATTAAAGACAACACAAAACTATATTTATATTTACAAAACTACAGTTTATTGTGAATATTAATCCCATAATATTTAATATATGAAGAACATCTAAAATAAATGTGATGTACAAACGTTTAGATTTCCTATTTGCTAGGTTGGAGAATTGAATAGACTGATGGGACTGGCTAGGGAGGCGAGGACAGTCATTAGGAATTCTGATTTAGTATGGGTTCCTCTGAGCGGCTGGCTAAGGGCCTGGAAATGAAGCTACAGTGGCCTTAAAGCTACTGGAGTTAAGGGAACTCAAACAGTCCAGTACCACACTCAGATAGAGATAGTAGTAACCCAGAAAGGCAAAGCAAAACCCCCACGACAGCGACGCGCCTCCAGCAGCAGGCCTGCACAAACAACCCGTGTGCAAGAGTCATCAGAAGGAAACCACACTCGACCTCCTCACACAGGTCTGGGTAGGAAGCATCTAGATAAGCAGGAGGCATTCCAGAAGCAGGTGGTCTGGACTGATAAAGGAAAAAATAAATAAACTAATTAAAAATAAACCAATAAAATAAAACACCACTAAAGAGTTAGGAGGAAACAGAAACACGGTGCTAGCTGCTCAGCATGGTGATGGATCCAGCCAGCGGCGCAGGGCACATGGCACAGGTAGACGGAGGAAGGATTCCACCAAATATCAGCAAATTCTCACACCATCAATCAAACACTGCAGAGGCACAACAGAACAATGACACAAAGCACACCTCAAACCCACCACGATAAAACGAACGCTGAAGCTGCTGGAGCTGCCCTCACAGTCCCCTGACCACACTGAAAATCTGTGGGCGGATCTTAAACTTGCTGTGCATGCAAGATCAGAAGGCTAGCAGCGTTCTGCACAGGAGGTTCTAAAACTAGACCAGAGAGGCTGCAGGCTGGCTAGAGCGCAGAGGTGTTACTAACCTAACTTTGGCACACTTGTTTTTTTTACTGCTTTTTAAAACTTTAGAGTACAGCGCTGGACCGTCTCCGCGCCTAACCTGAGCGCTAATATTAGCATCACCCCAAACCAAACAACAACAACTGGAGTAAAACGAGAGCAGACAATCTGGAGGTGGCGAATAATGCGCTCCGATTCGCAGAGCTTTAGCGAATGGTGGTAGGATACAGCGTGAGCCTGCAGGGCATTGTGGGTCCATGGTACCATAGCACAGTGTGCATCTCAGGTCAATGTCCAGGCTGTTGGGAACCTGTTGTGTAAATAAGTCACACATCTCCAGAGAAACTCTACTGCACACTTCAGTACAGCCTTACCGTTATTAATTTAATAAGCCGCCTGCCTCCTTTATTCGTTTGCATTGTTCCAACATCATCATAGTTCCAACAGATCACACCACTGTGCACTAGAGCTTGCATTACAATGACAGTGTCCTTAGAGGATGTGGTTTTTTTTTTTTACATTGTAGATTTTTGCATATGAGTGTGTTTAGCTGAGAACTTGGGCTGCACTACAAACGGGCTGATCCGCGGCGTAGCTGACGCACAACAGCAGGGAAAGTGATACGCCAACTATTTCACCCTAGAAAATCAAATATCATGTAAAGAACATCGTGTAATACGCAAAACTACTGGCACACGTCCCTGCATACGCATAAATCCACAAACACAGTCAGCTAAATCAAACCTCCGCTGACCGTGACTGCAGGGATCAGCTTCGTCAGGCTTGTCGAAGAATCAGTCAGCCAACACAAACAAATGAGCCGAGTTTTATAAAACACGCATCTTCAAAACGGCAACTTCACAGGAGAGGCCCAAGGCCTTGTGCTCTCCCGGTACGGCCGTGTAAAGAAGCGATTCTGCTGATCCAGCCGTCGTAAAGTCGTCCCGCGAGGTAAAGGACGGCCGCTGGGCTCAGATCATACAGGACATTCGGGTTTTACTGTACAGAGCAGCTGCTGAGCTCAGACCATGTAGAAAAATGAACAAGCAAGAAGAACTGAGGCGCGTTACGGCGAATTATTGGCTGTTTAAACAACAACCATCAGCGTTTTTACTGTTACAGGTGTGTTACAGTGTAGTTACACATGTATAACGTTCTTAAATATAATAGTCCACCCTGTCAGGACCAGGGTTTGCACATTCCGTCTCTGAGTGCTTGGTAACCGATGCATGTAATTGTAACTGTACCCAGAAGAGGTGATCACTGGGAGACCTCCCGTTACTTTCAGAGCACTAGTGAATATTAAACCCAGCCCAACAGGAGACCCGTTATATAAACAGGAATGAGGGACCGCATTCCAAAAACTTAATATTCCCACAAAGCCCACTTGTGATTGAGTGAAATGGGTAAATGTGAATGGAGGAGTATGTGGAGAGAGCTCTGACGGCGTGTACACGTGTACAAGTCCATTACTGATGATCATGATCAGAGGTCACTCTAGTAACTAGGGTCGGCTGGCAGAGCCTGCGCTTCAGCTTCCGGCGGATCATGCTTATGATGTCATTGGTAGACACTTCCTAATTCTCCACGGTTTTATGAAGGGGAGGGAATTTCACAGTTACAGCTACAAATGACAATTTCATCATCCTTCATCCAAACACCGTCACCTCCACCTCGCTCCCTCCTCTCACGGTTCAGAGCTGCAGGTAATATTAACTCAGCCTTAAAGCCCGGCAGATTAGCGGACGCACGGTCCAGGTCACTGCACGTCCAGTCGAATGTAGAACGCTATGGAGAATGGAATTCCCGACCAGAGTCAGGCCGTGTCCGAGACCAGGATAATCACATGACTCCCGCGTCCTTGAGAAAACACTGGAGATCTCAGTTACAGTATGGATCTGTCTGCAGATCGTATGTGGTCTGAGTGTACGCTCACTGCTGATCTCCCTGTAATCTGATAATCTGATCCTCTAACAGAACACGGTTCTCTCCCCGTAGGCTGATCACTATGCAGCGCTGAGCGAGATGGTACCCAGCTCTGTGTATAACCCAGTCTGTAGGGTGACGGTACTCAGCATGCTTGTGCCGCTGCTGTGAAAGTACCGGGTGTGTGCTTAGAGCCAGGACTTCGGTTACCATGTCACCGCACAGGTGCACTGCGGCAGGTAGCTAAAGACTGGGAAGGTGGTGTTACTGCGTGGAGGTGTAGAGATCATAACGGACCATGCTCAATGCAAAGGTTATAACATCCGTACTTTACTACACATGTGTAATTACAAAGTTATAACAACCATCCCTTATTACTCATATGTTATTACAATGTTATAACATCCATACCTTCCTACACATGGTAATAACGGTGGTTATAAAGTTACACATGAGTATAAACTGAAGTTGATGCAGGTGTAGTTGTATGAAAGGCTGTACCGCTATAACACATCTGTAACAGTGAATACGTCACTGTTTGCTTGTTATTAACATGTTATAAGAAGGCAGCTAACGTTCCACCCTACTTTCATTTATTGCTCCTGTAAACCCAGAATGACTCCACCAAAAGGACTCCGCACAGTGCAAAATGGGGTTCTCCAACCCTACTAGAACCCACGTTGAGGCTATGTAGAACCATAAAGTATTTCTTTTATTCCATTCTCCGTTTGTACATGGGTTCTAAGCAGGTGAAGAACCATTCAAGTGATCATATACACTCCCAGCCCAAAGATTAGGGTTAGGGTACACCCCCCCCCCCTCTAAATGGGTGTAGCTGGTGGTCTTATAGACTCACTGAGCAGCTCCACCTGCTGAGAGTCTGAACCAGTCCGTATCCTGATCCACCACATCTACTCCTGCTGTACACAGTATGGTACTCCTCCATATCTCCACCTCTAATATATATTTAGTGGTGTAAAAACTTTGATCTCTTTTTCTGCACAGTGTAAAAGCTCTAGCTCTCCTTTCAGGTTAGTGAATATTCATGATGGACCGACCAATAGAATCGCTCCAAACCTGCTTAGTAATAAACCTTGTTCTATCAGCTCCACTGCAGGGTAAGGAAGCTGCTCCATCCTCCTATACAGGTCCTCTCTGGAGGGGGTTAAGGTGGACTGGATATTTTCAGGAGGGCTAGTTTATAGTTTGGTGTCGTCAGTTTTATTCTACAGTAGAGCTTTAAGATACACAGAAGGAGAACCTGCTACGAGGAGTCAGGTCTAAACCTTTGACGGGTACTGTAGTAGTTTGAGGAGTTATGGCTGCTTTTACTGAGGGACTCCCAAAGAACCTCCACATTTTCATGTTCTAGCTATTGAATAGGAAGGATCTATGGACTTGGGCTTTGAGAGGACAGTGTGAGGACCCATGATGATGACCTATTGAAATCCAAGTGAAATCTTGACTAATTGGTTCCTGAAATAACACGGGCACAGAAAAACACCAAGAAGTGGTTCCACGAAAAGATGAGTAACCGTAAAAGCGGTGTTGCAATTCATCAAAAAAAGTCAATGGCCGAGCAGCAACAGAACCCAAACCCTCAAACCCCATACGAGAGTGTCCAGGGCATGAGCGAACTCCAGATAGGGGAGAAGGTGCACAAGACGTCTCGAGTTCAACCTCAAGTACATTTTGCAGAAAAGTGTGCAAGCTGCGTTCGCTGCAGTGGTGTTTGGTTTCGCAGCAACGGCAACTGATATGAAACTCATCGAACAGGAAGTCAGTTGTGGCTAGAGCTGAGTTTAATGTGTAAGTTCATCACGCTGGGGCAGAGAGAGAGAGAGAGAGAGAGAGAGAGGGAGAGAGAGAACGTGTGTAGAGTCACACGTGTACGTATACGTTTGTGGTCAGATGTGCAGAACTTACAGAAGAACTCCTGGTCATGTGGTTGAAGAAGCTGAGATGAATGGGGACCCTGATACATCTCCAACAACATGGAGATCTCTGTCTGAGGCTGATGGCGCCTTATCGGCCCTACTGAGCAGCACCCACCCAAATCATCCACCACCTCCACCAAACTCTTTCACTCATCCTGTTACTCATCCTTCCCCTCTGCAGTCTTAACCACATCTGATGCTAATCCAGCACTCGTGGGTTCAGGTACGTTAGGAGGGAGGGGCACACGAGGGCTTAGGCTTCAGTAACCTTTCACACCAGTTTCTCTGGCGCTCCTCATGGGGCCAGCCTGCTTTCACTTCTCCACTCGCCAGAGAGAGAGAGAGAGAGAGAGAGAGAGAGAGAGAGAGAGAGAGAGAGAGAGAGAGAGAGAGAGAGAGAGAGAGAGAGAGAGCGAACGAGCGAGAGAGAGAGAGCTGGAACTTCTCAGAAGCTTTCCATGCAGGCGTGACGTGAGGAGGCATCACTGGGCTGGACAGTAAGGAAGTGAATGTAGTTGGTTACTGTACTTAAGTGTAACTGAAATGAGTCCATTAAGTAAGAGTCTAATAGGAGGTATCACTATCCATGCTACTGGTACTCTCCATACTTAAGTATGGAGAGTACCAGTACAAAAGTATTTACAATACAAAAGTATTTACCTTCAAATGTACTTAAGTATGGAGAGTACCAGTACAAAAGTATTTACAATACAAAAGTATTTACCTTCAAATGTACTTAAGTACATTTAAAGGAAAATACTTTAGTACTGGTACTCTCCATACTTAAGTACATCTGAAGGTACATGCTTTAGTACTGTTACTCTCCATACTTAAGTACATCTGAAGGTACATGCTTTAGTACTGTTACTCTCCATACTTAAGTACATCTGAAGGTACATGCTTTAGTACTGTTACTCTCCATACTTAAGTACATCTGAAGGTACATACGTTAGTACTGTTACTCTCCATACTTAAGTACATCTGAAGGTAAATACTTTAGTACTGGTACTCCGGTGGAGGGCTAAAGGGAGGAGACAGGGATCTCTACTTTAGCCCAGGTCTATGCCTCGTGTACCCGGTCCACCACTGCTGGTTTAACCACAGATGGGCTACAGTTGATTGTAGAACTGAGTCATGTAGTAAAATCAGGAGTGAAGAGAGTCTGCACTTTGCAAAGATCTCCTGGGACAGGGTTACCCAAATCATATCTCTACACATGTTGGCAGATGGGGCTCTCTTTGATGCCATGCAGAAGCCACTTTCGGTTCCCAGTTGAATCATTCAGTGACTGGTAAGGCTTTAACAAGTTCTGCGTAATCTAAAGTTCCTACCAGGTCTTTACTAGAACTGCACGGCCAATCCAGGAACCGCTTAGGAACCTTTCCTCTGGGTTCTTACGTCGCCCCAGGTTTGTCTCTCGTAGGTGCGTTCATGGCCTAGTTGTCGCGTGTGGGCATGTAGAAGATCCAGGGAAGCTGGTTTTGAAAGCACATATTGATCAACTCATTTATATGGAAACCTAACTGTTTGCATTCCCCGTTAGCGTTATTGGCTGGTTAGCATGCTGGCTAACCTAGCTAGCGACCTTACTCAGCAGAGACACCAACAGTATCCGCTTTGGTCTTCCACTCGTCGCTCTTACCGATGTATATGTACAAAGACGCAACATATAAACCGGGGAAAGAGGAAACAGCGGTGATGAGCTTCTCCTCCATGTTCACCATCACACTGCTGAGAACCAGAACCACATCCCGGTAGGGACTCGAAGCTCAGAGGGTAGAAGCCGGGGACCTTGGCCCCCCCATGTTTACGATTGGTCTGGAGAATTTGTTGGAGCCAGTGCTGTACGTGTCGCTTTACTGCACCGTAACTGATTTCCGTCAAATCCAGAAAATCTCAACTGGACTTGTCGCTCTGTCGCGTCGCACCAGTGGCTGGTTGAACGTGCTCATGTTTTCTAATAGCCAAGAAGTGAAGAAAGCGATGTTGCAATGCGTTCAGGCTTTTTATGACCTATCACTTCAGGTCAAGATGCGTGTTCAGATAGTGTCTGCTCTAGAAGATAAACTGTAAACCAGAGCGCATGATGTGAGAGCTGTAGAGCGATCCTCAGGAGAGATCTCAGGAGAGAGAGCGCCTTCACGTCTTTTACGTAGACAGAGAGTGAAGGAACAAATACAGAACGTTAATAACGGACCACTTACAACATCAACGTGCCTCACCGCTCACCCAGGCCACCTTCATGTTCATGATCTGGCCCCAACACGCTAAACGTAGAACCCAGAGGTCCGTTCTCTGTACTAGACGGGTCTACTTCTAAACTCAACAGCTACATGGCATTTGATCAACACTGGAGAGAAGGTAAACCACAAAGCTGTTCAGCCATTGTGCATCAAGGTTGTCTCCTCCCTAGCCACTGACCTCCTGTACCCCCCTCCACCACCACCACCACCTCCACCAAAAGCTCAGGACAGATTTGTTTTTCAGCTCAGAATGACCCACATCTCTCCCCCGTCTCTGTTTCCTATCCCCTGGCCTGAGCCAAAAGGTTTCGCCGCACATGGGGGATCGATTTCCTGTGGGCCACCAAAAAAGCTGAGCAGTGACGCATACGAGCTCCAAAGACAATACCCGGCCCCTCCAAACAAGCGCTCGCGCCGCACTAACACAAACACTCGCGCACAAACACTTACATACATTTGAATATATAAAGCGAGCCTGGAAGCTCACGTTGGCATACAAACACCGTCTTCAAAGAGGAAGCAACAACGCGAACAATCCTTAACCCTTACCTACCACACTTCCTCCTGATAAGGAACCTTACTTCAGGGTTCCAACGGCTGAGGTCACTATTTAATGAAAGTTCTCAACCGGAAACGGCTCTCCAAACAGGCTTCCCAAAACCTGCCCGACGGCACAGTAACATCAACATCTCTCTTCACGCTGCGCTCAGCCACAGGTGGAAGCTGATGCAGCAGCCGCTCAGGGTTTGGAAGGCTGCTGTAGATGTAGATGGAAGGTTCTAGACTGAGGTGTGATCTCGTTAACTTTGTACTGCTTTCCAATGCTGATCATGTAGCCAGCGTTACGAGATGATAGAAACAGAAACTAGAACTGTCCCTAATCAGCACATCGTCTATCGACACTGATGGGCAGATGGTATGGCGATGCCTGGGGACTATTTCAGAGGTCACTAGAGCTCAAGGTCGCGCCTGCCCTGTACGAGAAGACCTAGCGGTCATTTCCAGTAAACAGTGCTTCCTTTCGGACTAAGAGAGTCTGCTTTACGTCCAGCTCTGAACGGGCAAGGACATCCTGGCACCAAGGTGGCACAGCAAGCCTAACGGCCAGGTTCTACACCTCAGCTGGAGGGCTGGTCTACTACAGGGCAGGTGTGACCCTGGGGTCGAGTGATTTGGGCAGGTAGAAGCTGGTGCAAGAATGGTTCAGGGCTTGTGAACACAGAGGGGAAGGCTACTGCAGATGGGGATAGAAGGTCCTCTGGACTGAGGTGTGATCTCTTTTGTGACCATGTGGAAGGAGCTCCAGGGCAGAAACGGAAACTAGAACTGTCCGTAACAGAGCACAGGGACTTATGGAGATGCTGGAGGCATTCCTCAACTAGCTCGATCACAACAGGACAGGAGCTGTGAGACACTCCCAGCAGGCCATCTCCCTTTGGGCCTGGGAACCCTCTGGTACAGTGACGATACAGTCTCCTGTAGATGCGGCACAGCTGGTGAGCTGGTGTTCCTCCTACGGCTCCAAAATCTGGGTCCATTCCAGGCCATCAGAACGATCCAGTCGTGGGCTGGAGGTGAGGGTTCCAGCCTTGTGACCGGAAGGTCGCTGCTTTGATGCCCTGAGCTGGCAGGGCATGACTAAAGGGCCCTTGTGTGCCCTGAAACCATCTAACCCCCAACTGGCCCCTGGGTGCTGTGGAAATGGCTGCCCCCTGCTCTGGGCAAGGGTGCCTACTGCCCCCTAGTGTGTGTGTGTGTGTGTGTGTGTGTGTGTGTGTGTGTGAAACGCAGACGTCAAATTCCTCTGAGTGCCAGCACAATTGGTCAACGGCTCCGATTTCAAACCCTCCCACATGCTTGTGCTGCTAGTGCATGCTAGTCATTACCAGGCAAAGTATTTCGGAATCTTCCGGAAAAGGCCCTGAGCCTACTCCCCACATTGTTCCACGCCCAGCTACCAGGACCTTTTCAGATTCCTGACTCAGAACAGCATTGTCTCGCGAGCAGACATGCAGACCTCCAGGTGTCCGACAGGATGAATCATAGCGCCTCCATAACACTGGTCTGCATTCGACGTGCCAAAGCGCACCAATCCAGGGTTCTCCAGGGGTTCTCCAATAAACCAGTAAACCAGTCTAAACAGAGAGGAGAGTAAGCTCTTTTAAAATACAAAAGAACAGAGAGGAAGAGTCATGTAAAGCACTGTTGTTACATGGTAAAATGGGTGTTCTACAAAAGGTTCTACTGTAAAGACCGCTATTGTTCTAGCTCATGTAAAGTACTATAAACTGGTTGTCCCACATGGTTTGCTGTGCTTTGTCGGATGAGACCCTAAAGGTGATCTCAGTGCCACTTCGTTTTGTCGGATGACTCGGACTCAGGGCGCCAACATGGGTTTTAAAGACGCCACTCGTGATTGGCACCACTGGCAAGCCGCATCTGAGAACAGTAACAAAGCCTTATGCATGCATCTCCATCAGCACAGAACCCTCGGGGCTATTCTGGGTCCGCTGTGGTGCCATTTCTGCGTTTCCTGACTTCGCTGTTCAGCTATTTCAGGTGAAGAAATAGGCCCTGCCCAGATGACATCAAAGACCTGAGAGAACGAGACCCCTTCTAAAAAGGGACCAAAAACCAACAATGCCAAAATAACAAAGCTCACATACCCGCATGCCCCCCAAAACTCGAACCACCAGCAGGCTGTCCGTCAGCGCCACCGCCCCCACCCAACACTCTTCTCTCTGTCCTGCCATAGGAAGCTCTGTCTGTGGTGAGCGAGGACCAGCACATATTCGAGCCACCGTTCGGCAGCGCCCAGGCCATCCACATGAAGGGCGAGATCACGACGCAGGGCGTTTACAGGCAGGGCTCGGAGGAGAGCTCAGAGTCCACCGAGCCTGACTGGACGGCAACATCAGCACCCAACACGGGGAAGAGAGTCGAACACGTCAACGGAGCCAGGTGGGAGAGAACACGCACACTCACTCAGTCAGTCACTCAAACACTCACACTCACTCAAACATACACACACACACACACTCACTCAGTCAGTCACTCAAACACTCACACTCACTCAAACATACACACACACACACACACACACACACACACTCACTCAGTCACTCAAACACTCACACTCACTCAGTCAGTCACTCAAACACATTTACACACACACACACACACACACACACACACACACACACACACACACACACACACACACACACCACTCACTCAGTCAGTCACTCAAACACTCACTCTCACACTCACACACACACACACACACACACACACACACACACACTCAAACACACTTACACACAAACATACACACGCACGCACACTTAGTCAGTCACTCAAACACTCACTCTCACAATCACACTCACTCACTCAAACAAACATACACACACACACACTCACTCAAACACACTCACTCAAACATACACACACACACACACACACTCACTCAAACACACTCACTCAAACATACACACACACACACACGCACACTCACTCAGTCAGTCACTCAAACACTCACACACAAACATACACACACACACACTCACTCAAACACAAACACATTTACACAAACACACTCACTCAGTCAGTCACTCAAACACTCACTCACTCACACACACACACACACCCACTCAGTCAGTCACTCAAACACTCACTCACTCACACACACACACACACCCACTCAGTCAGTCACTCGAACACTCACTCTCACTTACTCAAACACAAACATACGCACACACACACACACACACTCGACACACTCACTCACTCAAACACAAACATACACACACACTCACTCAGTCAGTCACTCAAACACTCACTCAAACACAAACATACACACACTCACACACACACACACACACACACACACACACACACACACACACACACACACACACACACACACACACTCAGTCAGTCACTCGAACACTCACTCTCACTTACTCAAACACAAACATACGCACACACACACACACACACACTCGACACACTCACTCACAAACACACTTACTCACACACACACACACTCAAACACAAACATACACACTCACAAACACACACACACTCACTCAGTCAGTCACTCACTCACTCTCACACTCACTCAAACACAAACATACGCACACACACACACACACACACACACACTCACTCAAACACAAACATACACAAACACACACACACTCACTCAGTCAGTCACTCAAACACTCACTCTCACTCACACTCACTCAAACACACACACACACACACACACACACACAAACACACTCAAACACAAACACACTCACTTATACACACTGACTCAAACACAAACATACACACACAAACACTCACTCACACTTATTTATACACAAACACACTCACAAACACTCGACACACACACAGACACTCACTTACACGCGCACTCACACAAACACTCTCGCGCGCACACACACACACACGCAATGTAAGTGTCAAAGCTGACATCACTCACCCATGCTCTCAGGAGCAACCACAGAGACCGGCCTGCTGGGGTCTACCAGCGTCTGAATTTAGAAATGTGTGAACAGAGGAACAAAGTTCTATGGACCGGCTGTAGTCTTAAGAGGAGTGTTCTGCAAAGGTTCTTTAGTGAAGGTTCTTTAGTGAAGGTTCTGTGTATGGACATTTACATGCTAAACAGACAGAAGAGCACTCGTGCAGCGAGCTCTGTGTTCTCCGCATATCTAATTTCAGGAAGTGCCACACTTCAATAAACCAGAACCAATATCAAACCCTTACCTGTAATATAATAATAACAGTGGATTAAACCGGAACCCTGACAGCTCGGCGGCTCCGCCGGTCAGTCCGTCACCAGGCTGGTTTACTGTTTTATGATGCACCGCTGTAACCTCTCTGCGCTTCCGTCTCAGTCGAGAGTCTCCGGTGGAGTGCAGTGGGGCTAAACGGAGCCGCCACATCAGCAGCAGTGATGGGAGCCAGCTGGGATACCAGGCCTCCTACCCAGAACCCCAGACCAGCCCCCAGGCCCCCACGCCCCCCAGCAGCACCACAGAGGAGAAGAGAGTCATCGTCCCGGCAGGTGAAGGAACCACCGTCTCCTACATCACCACCCTGCTCATTATCTTCCCTATCCAGGCTCCACCCACTACTGTGTTTTCATAGCAACACAACACAGTCTATACCACAGTACCTACACTTAGAGCTTAGAGTTATACACTCCACCTAATGAGAACCTGTAGAACAGACTCAGTCTATACCATGGGTACCTGCTAAAGCTTAGAGTTTAGAGCACTCGTGCATAATGAGAAAACTGTAGAAACCGGACTCAGTGTTCTCCACAGTACCTACATTTAGAGCTTAGAGTTTACCACTCCACCTAATGAGAACCTTGTAAGAACAGACTCAGGTTCAAACCTTCACCTGTACATATAGATAATAACAGAGTGGATTATAAACCTAATTGGAGGAACTGTAGAACAGACTCGGTCTATACCGCCCGGTACCTTAGTTTATGACCTTCACCAGGGCTGGATTTACTGTTTTATGATGCACCAGCTGTGTTCTACCTCAGTCCTGCGCTTAGAATCTGCAGTCGATAGTCTCCGGGGCAGTGCACCTGGGGCAAACTGGAGCCTCTATACACATGTCAGCAGTAGCAGTGATTATAGTCCAGCCTGGGATACCAGGGCACTGGTTCTATACCAGAACCCTACAGAGTACAGCCTGTCTAGGGAGAGGACACGTTACCCCCCCAGTGGATCACAAGTACCTAGAGTTTATTGCTGAGAGTACATACATGCTTGTGTAATGCAGGCTGAACTGTACGACACAGACTCCTAGTCATCACCACCAAGCTCATTATCTTCCGCTATAGAGGCGTCCACTCCACCTACTGTGTTTTTGGGTCATAGAACACAGACTCAGTCTATACCACAGTACCTACACTTTAGAGCTTAGAGTTATACGACTCCACCTAATGAGAACCTGGAAACTGTGTAGAACACTACTTGATTCTATACCACAGTACCTACATTTAGAGCTTAGAGTTATACACTCCACCTAATGAGAAACTGTAGAACAGACTCAGTCTTATACCACAGTACCTTACATTAGAGCTTAGAGTTATACACTCCACCTAAAGATAAACTGTAGAACAGACCGCAGTCTATACCACAGTACTTACATGCTTAGAGCTTAGAGTTATACACTCCCACCTAATGAGAACTGTAGAAACAGACTCCATGTCTATACCACCACCAGCAGTACCTACATTTAGAGCTTAGAGTTATACACTCCGTCTCCACCTAATGAGGAAACTGTAGAACCGAGACTCCGTCTATAACCACAGTACCATACATTTAGAGCTTAGAGTTTATACACTCCACCTAATGAGAAACTGTAGAACAGACTCCGTCTATACCACAGTACCTACATTTTAGAGCTTAGAGTTATACACTCCATCTAATGAGAACCTGTAGAGAAGAGATCAGTCGTCTATACCACAGTACCTAACATTTTAGAGCTTAGAGTTATACACTCCACCTAATATGAAAACGAGTAGAACAGAACTCAGTCTATACAACACAGTACCCCTATCATTTTAGAGGCTTATGTAGTTATTATACCCTCCACCCTAATGAGAAACTGTAGAACATGACTTAGTTCTATACCACTAGTTAGCCTACATTTAGAGCTTAGGAGTTTATACACTCCACCTAATTGAGAAAGACTGTTTAGACCACAGGAGCTCAGTCTATATACCACAGTACCTACATTTTTAGAGCTTAGAGAGTTATACACTCACCTAATGAGAAACTGTAGCAACAGACGACTCAGTCTATACCACAGTACCATACATTTAGAGCTTAGAGTTATACACTCCACCTAATGAGAAACTGTAGAACAGACTCCCGTCTATTACCACAGTACCTACTCATTTAGAGCTTAGAGTTATACACTCCATCCTAATGAGAAACTGTAGAACAGACTCAGTCTATACCACAGTACCTACATTTTAGAGCTTAGAAGTTATACACTCCACCTAATGAAGAAACTGTTAGAACAAGACTCCGTTCTAATACCACACGAGGACCTACCCATTGAGAGCTACGTAGCAGTTTATTAACACTTCAGCCTTAATTGAGACAAACTGTAGAACAAGAACTCAGTCTATACCGACCCTGTTCCTACCACGTTTAGAGCACTAGAGTTTATACACTCAAGTCTACGTAATGAGAAACTGTATTAGTAACAGAGCTCGTCTATACCACAAGTAACCTACATTTAGAGCTTAGAGTTATACACTCCACTCTAATGAGACAAACTGTAAGGAGAACAGACTCAGTCCTATACCACCTAGTACCTACCATTTAGAGCTTAGAGTTATACACTCCACCTAATTGAGAAATGGTAGAACAGACTCAGTCTATACCACAGTACCTACATTTAGAGCTTTAGAGTTTATACACTCCACCTAATGAGAAACTGTAGAAAAGACTCAGTCTATTACCACACAGTACCTACATTTAGAGCTTAGAGTTATACACTCCACCTAATGAGAAACTGTTAGAAACAGACTCTCGTCTATAAGCCCCACAGTAGCTACATTTAGAGCTTTAGAGTTATAACACTCCATCTAATTAGAAACTATAGAACTCCACACCGTCTATATACCACAGTACTGTAGATTTAGACTAGAGTATACACTCCACCTATTGAGACAAACTGTCTTCTACAGACCTCAGTCATACCACAGTCCCGACCTACATTTAGAGCTCTAGAGTATACACTCCACCTAACTGAGAAACTGTAGAACATAGAACAGGACTCAGTCTATCTACCACCGTACATACATTTAGAGCTTAGAGTTATACACTCCACCTAATGAGAAACCTGTTAGAATCAGACTCAGTATATACCACAGTACCTACATTGTAGGTTTGGGGTATACACTCCACCTAATGAGAAAACTTGTCGAAACAGACTGTCAGTCTATAGCCAACTAGTACCTACATTTAGAGTTAGAGTTATACACTCCAACCTAATGAGACGGGCCCCTGGTAGAACAGACTCAGTCTATACCAGAGTATTACATTTAAAACTTCGCGTTCTACACTACACCTGATGTGAGCTCCGTTCATGGTCATGTCATTCTACCAGTTACAATGTAATTTAGAGCTTAGAGTTATGTCTTCACCGTCTGAGGCTGCTGCACACAGAGGAAATGGTGTTTACCACAGTAGGTCTCCTTCCGATCCTCGTGTGCACATTTAGCAGAGAGAACTGTCTGATTAAGCCCAGTCGTACCCACGTGTGCCTACATGCAGAGCTTAGAGCGAATAGTCAAGTCGATATGTGGAAAAACTGTAGAACAGACTGCGTTGCACACAGTGCGCGTAAATGGGAGGGGCGGTTATGCTGCTTTTATGCAGAACGGTTAGCACTTCCTTCCTGTCTCTGTGTTCAGCCCCAGCTATATTAAAGCCTCAAACCAATCACTCGACAACCTGAACACAAGAGCGTATCTAAAATCACTTTAAACCAGACAAACAGCGGCGAACTGAACTCTCCGTTCCACCTTAAACGGTGCAGCCGCGGCATTCTGGCTACAACAGCCACAACACTGAAGAAAGTTGGCTCACTACATGAGAAACGAGAAGACTCATCTATTTGCACGTGGAAACATTTAGACTTTCTTGCTTATCCTTTCACCTTGGGAAAACTGTAGAAATCATCTCTAGTTCTGAGATTCAGTAAACTTAAATGGTCATTTGGGGGGCCTCATGAGTAAAACTGCAACAACTGCACCATTTAAGGTGGAACAGAACATTCAAACACGAAGCCAATTTTGGTAAGCCGTTGGAACCCAGATCCACTACATATAAAATATTCGATGTCTGGAGAATGCCAATATGCACCATTTAACTGGTGGAAGGGGCGGCAACATGCACGGCATTCCAATAATCTGTGTTTCAGTGTAAAAAACTGCTCAAAACTAATGCTCGACAACCTAGAGCAATTTTCAGTTCATTCCAAGCCCGCCTTAACATTAATCTGGGTGCTCAGAAACAAAGAAAAACTAAAACTAAAAATATTTAAACAAAGAAAAACACTCATCCCCCTCCCGCACCACTAACTCTCCGTTCACACAGAAAGGTGCAGCGCGCGGCATTCTGGCGACAACGCCACAAACCTGAAGAAAAAAAAAAAAAAAAAATCATTTGGAGAAATCAGAAGAATGGGCCTCATGAAAACTGCTGCTTTAACCATTTAAGGCTGAGATTTCCAGTCCACCTTAAATGACACAGTTCCGGCACCTGAAGACCTAGAGCATTTAAGGTGGTATGAAATATTAGGATAAGAAGACAATTTCTGCCTTCAGGCAACTTTCTGTTCCACCTTAAACGGCCTGGAGCCCCAGAGAGTAAACAGCCACAGAATCCTTTTCTTCTGAAGCTTCGCACCAACTCAGGCAGAAACTCGTTTTCCTAAGAAGGCACCCATACGTCCCTAACATGACACGACGTGACGGCAGAAGACCTTCAGGATTTACCCTTGAGGAGATATTCCGGAGGGAAGAAGTCGAAGGCCTGATTTGGACTGCCTCCTAAACGGCCTGGTAGCCCCAGAGAGTTTCAACATGCCCACAGTTTCCTCACCAAGTGAACGTTTTCCTACCCCCTTACGTCTGCACGCCTTAAGGAACCTAATTTAGGATGGAGGGGAAGTCCGACTGATTGACTGCCCGCCTGTCAAGTTCCTCCCGAGCTGCGGTCTCGGACGCCACAGACCGTCTCGGAGCCAGAGGACAGATTCAGATGATGCTGGTAAAGATCCGTGTGATGACTTTGGTTCCAGGTAGGAGTGACTCACGAGCGTGACCCTGTGGTAGATGGGGGGGCCGCACTGCCCCGCGCCATGCTGGCTGGGGGGGTTTCACTCTGACTCAGACGCTCTACAGGATACGGCAGCGTCTTTCAGGGTCACTGCTGAAGGTGGTGGTGACATCATTTTCAGGGGACAGTTAAACGGGGTCATCACGTGTGGTGCTGCAGCCGCTCGGGATTACGCGCCGTGGGGTTCTAGCTTTTTCAGTCAACCTCACCCCTTAGCTAGGCCTCCCACAGACACACGGCTGGTTCTAGTCCTGGTTCTAGTCTCGGCTAACACCAGCAGCCATGTGGTCCCTTCCACACAGCTTTAACTCCTACCGTGTTCTCGTAAAGTGTATAAGAACCCTTTTCAAGGTTCTCCATATGAAAGAACCAGCTGTAAAGTGAATAAGGAACGTTCTTCAAGGTTCTCCGTATGAAAGATCCAACTGAAAGTGAATAAGAACCCTTTAAGGTTCTCCGTATGAAAGATCCAGCTGTAAAGTGAATAAGAACCCTTTAAGGTTCTCCATATGAAAGATCAAGCTGAAAGTGAATAAGAACCTCTTAAGGTTCTCCGTATGAAAGAACCAGCTGTAAAGTGAATAAGGAACGTTCTTCAAGGTTCTCAATATGAAAGAACCAGCTGTAAAGTGAATAAGGAACGTTCTTTAAGGTTCTCCATATGAAAGAACCAGCTGTAAAGTGAATAAGGAACGTTCTTCAAGGTTCTCCATATGAAAGAACCAGCTGTAAAGTGAATAAGGAACGTTCTTCAAGGTTCTCCATATGAAGGATCCAACTGAAAGTGAATAAGAACCCTTTAAAGTTCTCCATATGGAAGAACCAGCTGTAAAGTGAATAGGAACCCTTTAAGGTTCTCCATATGAAAGAACCAGCTGTAAAGTGAATAAGGAACGTTCTTCAAGGTTCTCCATATGAAAGCTGGATGATGTTTGCAGTGAGTAGACACAGTGGGGCCCAACTGTATATGTAGAACCGGTTTCTCTGCTGGACTGACTGGGAGTGCTTTACAGAGGGCTGTCAATCACACTGCTCATTACAATATTAGGCCACGCCCGCTCTGTGAACCCTCTACGGTGGTCCAGCTTGGAAGAGAACCCCAAGTGTTAATTCTTTTAGCCCAGCAAACGGACCACCATGGTGGCTAGCATCGTGCCAGGTGATCGGAGTGGAGCCCACCCTAAACCCTTCAAAAGAGACCACCCTGCTACGGAGGGCGGCAGTGATGCCCTAGCCATCTGTTGGGGTTGAACTACACGCCTGTCCTTGCTCCGCCTCTTCACCCTTTCCCTCTCTCTTTCCGTCTCAGACCCCGAGGTGTGGACGCAGGACCATGTGCGGCAGTGGGTAGAGTGGGCGATAAAGGAGTACGGCCTGGTGGAGGTGGACGTGTCTCTCTTCCTCCCCCTGGACGGCAAAGCTCTCTGCAAGATGAGCAAGGAAGACATGATGAGGCTAACGTCCGCCTACAACACCGACATCCTCCTCTCGCATCTCAACTACCTCCGCCAGAGTGAGTTACACACGCGCTCAGGGGCCCCGGCCTGAGCTCTACACAGAGCAAGCGGGTTTGGTACAAGTGGTGGTGAGGGGAACCAGGGTTCTCCAGGTCTAGAACCACCAGTGAACCTACACGTGTCTCCTGAGTGTGTATGGAATGTTGGTGATGAAAATCTGGAAAACCTGGAAATACTAAGTTCCTTTGGGGGACTATTTGACCTCACAGCGCCCTGCAGCATGTATCCCTCCACCATGAATGGAGTTTAAGGCTGAGATCTTCTCCACACTATCATAAACAGCGTCTCAGACATCAGGCAGCGTATTCAGAACCTCCTCCTGTAGGAACGTCCTGTGAGGGAGCTTTTAGAGGGGACGTCTGGTTACCTTCACCTCCACTGGGAACAGATCTGAGTTTATCTAGAACCGAGCGCTCACCGTGTGTGTTGTCAGAAAGCCACAGTGAAGTGTGTTTGTATTTACTGTTGTGTTTCCTGACCTGCAGGTAGCCCCACCTTCTCCTACCCCACCACCCCCACCAACACACAGCCACAGCCCAGACTACAGGTCAAAGCTGGTAAGTTAACACACCCTGCTGTCCGAATACCAGAACACCTCCAGGGGCAGAGTCTGGAGCTCTGAGCTAATAATAATAATAATAATAATAATAATAATAAAATATTATTATAATATTATTAAATATAATAATAATAATAATAATAATAAGTTAGTGTTTGTTTTATTGGCAGATTATTTTATTGTTTAATAAAGTTTTATTTCACTTGTTGGCCAAAATTATCCAGAACCATCTTAACACCACCCAAGCCCAACATGTTTCAGTACTGACTCTTTCAGTGTAGTCACTGCTCGTTTCCGTAGTGCCTGTTTGGTAGTGACTGACTGTTTCCATAGTGACTGCTTCTGTAGTGCCAGTTAGTTTCCATAGAGACCGTTTCGGTATAGAAACACTAGCTCACTGTGAGCAGATCTTTGCACTGCTAGCAGGTACACAGGTATAGCTTTGAACAGCTGCGCACTAAGGTAATCAATTTCCATGAAAAAAAAATATATATATATTACAAAAAATCTGCCTCAGTGTTTCGGTCGTCATGGTTCTCACCGCTACACTCGGACACCTTTACTTTAAAACATCCGGACCTGACTGCTCACCATGCAGCCATGATGGGGTGCAGACTCACATCCTGCTCTAAAATGCAGGGCATGACTAAGACGAGGCTCCGCCCACTGCCAGGGAGACATTGTTTTTATTTAGAAGTAAATTCATGATGATCCAAAGCTTAGTCTGGGTTATCATCAGTTTAACACTCACACCCAACAGCCCAGACAGCGTGACTGCAGGACAGCCAGGTCCACAAGGCACGAGCGTGACGGCCTCGAGCGCCAAAGGCCATGGCAGCACAGGCCCCCAGCGTGTTCACACTTCTATCGCCGTGAGCAGAAGGTGACGAAGGCTTCGCAGTGCCTTCAGCTTCAGACAGCGCTGTGAGGTCACACCAGCACGGAGGAACAGAGGCCTGCTGGCCAGGACGAGAACCTTAACGAGGACGCCACCTTAAAGAGGACTCCACCTTAAAGAGGACTCCAGAAACCAACGTATACAGAGTGACTCAGAGCGGGGAGGTGCTTCAGATGTTCTACACAGTGATGGGGAAGGGAACCAGGGTTCTCCATGTCTAGAACACACATGCAGACACTTTATTGACTATCTAGAACCACCAGTGACCCTACACGTGTCTTCTGAGTGTGTATGGAATGTTGATGATGAAAATCTGGAAAACCTGGAAATACTAAGTTCCTGTGGGGGACTATTTGACCTCACAGCGCCCTGCAGCATGTATCCCTCCACCATGAATGGAGTTTAAGGCTGAGATCTTCTCCACACTATCATAAACAGCGTCTCAGACATCAGGCAGCGTATTCAGAACCACCTCCTGTAGGAACTTTCTGTGAGGGAGCTTTTAGAGGGGGACGTCTGGTTACCTTCACCTCCACTGTGGATGACCCTTAAACACACACGCGTACCCGCACCATGGCGGTGGGCTGATAAAGCTGCAGATCAGCACTAACCCTTAAGTCTTGTTTTTTTTGTTTTCTGCAGTTTCAGACAGGAAACAGCTGCGCTGGGGGCAGGAAGTGGGGTATGGGTGCCCAGTTAGGACACAATTGACTATTCTATGGCAAATACATTTGGCTACAACAAAAGGACACTCACCCCGAGGGAGCGTGGGTCATCTTCGGCCCTCCTCGGCCTGTTTTTGCTGCTGGCTTTGTTCTGGCCGGCGTTCTTTCTCAAGGGTCTTTAATGTAACGCTTCCTTCCTCTCTCGGCAGCCGGCCCCCCCGCTCCTCTTCTTCAAAGCCCCTCTTTCCTGCTGAATCTCCCTTCGTTAACTCCTCTTATCTCGCTTTGTCTCGCTGCAGAAAACAGCTTCGAGGAGATCAGCCGGAGGAACAGTTGGTCTTCTGGGGGAATGCCTGCGGTCCCTAAAGGTAAGGCTAGCCTCAGAGGAGGTCAGCGGGTTTGTCCAGGTCACCTCCTGGCCTCTCACTTTCTCCTGCCTCCTGCTCTAAAGGAGCCGCTTCTTAGGAACCCAAGATTGGAGTACACACCGTAAACACTGTAGGTACATGAGAACCAAACACCCTGCAGCGAGTCCCTAGTGGCTGTGAGGTCACAACCATGAACGTATTTGCATATGACCACCCATTCAGCCTACAGCAGTTTAGCACCGCCCATTTAGCTTACATTACTTCAACCCCACCCGTTCGGCCTTCAGCAGTTCAGCCCCACCCGTTCAGCCTTCAGCAGTTCAGCCCCACCCGTTCAGCCTTCAGCAGTTCAGCCCCACCCGTTCGGCCTTCAGCAGTTCAGCCCCACCCGTTCCACCTTCAGCAGTTCAGCACTACCCGTTCGACCTTCAGCAGTTTACCTCCACCCATTCAGCCATTAGCAGTTTAGCCTTTAGCAGTTTAGCCCCACCCATTCAGCCTTCAGCAGTTTAGCGTTTAGCAGTTTAGCCCCACCCATTCAGCTCTTAGCAGTTTAGCCCCACCCATTCAGCCTTTAGCAGTTTAGCACCACCCGTTCAGCCTTCAGCAGTTTAGCACTACCCGTTCAGCCTTCAGCAGTTTAGCACCACCCATTCAGCCTTTAGCAGTTTAGCACCACCCGTTCAGCCTTTAGCAGTTTAGCACCACCCGTTCAGCCTTTAGCAGTTTAGCACCACCCGTTCAGCCTTTAGCAGTTTAGCACCACCCGTTCAGCCTTTAGCAGTTTAGCACCACCCGTTCAGCCTTCAGCAGTTAATCCCCACCTTACCTTACAGGAGTTTATCACCGCCTATTACACTACTTCAAAGCCATCCATTTAGCCTACATTACTTTAGCACCTCCCATTATCTCCCAGTACCTTTAGTTACAGTCATTCAGCCTACCACAGTTTAGCCCCACCCATTCAGCCTAAGGCAGTTTAGCCCCACCCATTCAGCCTAAGGCAGTTTAGCACCACCCATTCAGCCTACTACAATTTAGCCCCTCCCATTCAGCCTAAGACAGTTTAGCCCCACCCATTCAGCCTACCACAGTTTAGCCCCACCCATTCAGCCTAAGGCAGTTTAGCACCACCCATTCAGCCTACTACAATTTAGCCCCTCCCATTCAGCCTAAGACAGTTTAGCCCCACCCATTCAGCCTACCACAGTTTAGCCCCACCCATTCAGCCTACCACAGTTTAGCCCCACCCATTCAGCCTACCACAGTTTAGCACTGCCCATTCAACTTACAGTACTTTAGCCCCACCCATTCTTGGCTGTCAGTTAGTTTCTCCCCCCAAAGCCCACCGAGCAGAACTCATTTGCATATGGTCTTTTGTAAGTCTATGGTAACCGGACGATTCTGGGTATCTAGAACACCCAGCCGTTATACACGGCCTAGAGGAATAGGAACGGTGGAACACGAGCTGGAACTGTGCTCCACAAACAACCAGAGGAACAACGATGTGGAGTTAAACACTGCTTTCTCCATCTGATCGGAACAGGTTCTCCAGTGGAGCAGCAGCACAACAGCAGGATCGCAGAACCTGCCCAGAGACCCGCTCAAGGTGAACATCACTAACTCACTCAAAGTCTCACTGATGACGTAGATGTAGCAGGTGGGCACGTAACCAAACCTGACCTGAACTCCTACACCGTCTCTGTGTTTCAGACCCCTACCAAGCATTAGGCCCAATCAGCAGCCGCCTGGCGAACCCAGGTAAGACCCTGCAGCGCTAGGAGGAGCCCCGTAGAGTGCGCTCCGAGTGGAACACGATGTTTATCTGCACCACGCCGGGCCACAGCCCTGTGGGTTAGCGCCCCCCCGACCCACATTAGAAAGGCTGTGATGCAGGTGCTAATGCCGCGGCCGCGTCTCATACACACCTAACCGCCGGCTCCGTGTGCAGCATGGACCCTGAACGGCTAAACCCTCAGCCCTGGTCCCGGAGGAGCCCTGCCCTGAACGCTGTGGCACCTCACCTGCCCCCCAACACCACTGACTCGCCTCACCAGCTCATTAACGAGCCCTTTCAGAGCTGCAGGGGGGTTAAAGCAGGGGGTCCACAAAGACGTGCAGGGCAGGATGCCTCCACTGCTGTAGATGCCTACCTCCACACTGAGGTATGGTAGATGCACCAACCAAACACGTCACTAAAAGGGGATGTGGGGAAAGGGCGGCTAGCAGTTCCCAGCAGATGAGCTGAACACCTCAGCTAAAAGCCCTGCTGGAAAGGTTCCCTGGCCTTTCTAACGTTGTACCCGTTCAGCCTACATCACCATGGCCCCACCCGATCAGCCTACATCACCATAGCGCCACCTGTTCAGGCTACATCACCATGGCCCCACCCGTTCAGCCTACATCACCATGGCCCCACCCGTTCAGCCTACAGCTGTTCTGTCCCACTCGCTCAGCCTACATCACTATAGCCCCACCCGTTCAGCCGACAGCTGTTCAGCCCCACCCGTTCAGCCGACAGCTGTTCAGCCCCACCCGTTCAGCCGACAGCTGTTCAGCCCCACCCGTTCAGCCGACAGCTGTTCAGCCCCACCCGTTCAGCCGACAGCTGTTCAGCCCCACCCATTCAGCCGACAGCTGTTCAGCCCCACCCATTCAGCCGACAGCTGTTCAGCCCCACCCATTCAGCCGACATCACCTTAGCCCCAGTTCAGCCTACAGCTGTTCAGCCCCACTCGTTCAGCCAACAGCTGTCTGGCTCCACCCGTTCAGCCGACATCACCTTAGCCCCAGTTCAGCCTACAGCTGTTCAGCCCCACTCGTTCAGCCAACAGCTGTCTGGCTCCACCCGTTCAGCCGACAGCTGTCTGGCTCCACCCGTTCAGCCGACAGCTGTCTGGCTCCACCCGTTCAGCCGACAGCTGTCTGGCTCCTCCCGTTCAGCCTTCAGCAGTTCAGCCCCACCTGTTTAGCCGACAGCTGTTTGGCTCCACCTGTTCAGCCGACAGCCATTTGGCTCCACCCGTTCGTCTCACAGGAGTTTAGCACCACCATTTTGAAAACAGTCCCAAGTTATTTACTAGGTGTACATACAGTATATATAGTAAACATATAGTATATAACACAGTATATAACAAAATACAGGCGCCATCGAACAAACCTCGTACCTCCAAATTTACAGGAGAGGGAAAACCGTCTTACCTCTTAATGGGAGTCAATGGAACCGGAGTTCAGGACCCTTAGTGCCGGTCCGATAATCTGAGCATTCACACACCATAAAGGATAACTGTCTAAACGTCATGCAAAACGTCCAACGCCTGGATTTGGCACGTCAGCCCCGCCCACATCAGCACACGACTCTGTGCTACTTCTTGTTATCCGGCTAGCGTTACTTAGCATTAGCCTTCATGTCATGCTTCATCACCATTCATCATCATACCATCACACATTCATTTAGACTACTTACTGAGTCACAGTCCCAACTTCCTCTCCGAGCTCCTGATCAAATCCACCATGGCTTTAGTTCCAGTTCTACTGGGTCCATTTTGAGCCAGGTTCTAATCCTGGGCTCGGTTCTAATCCTTCCTTCAGTCTTACACCACGCAGAATCTCCCCACTGATCTGGTATCAGCCATCTCTCCAACTTCCTGCAGATTGGTGAAGTCACTGAGAGTTCAGGTTTTAGCCGAGATCCTCCAGCAGATTAACTTCATAGCGCACCGCAAACAAGGTGCCGTCACTTCAGCCCAACACGGTAACTTCATTAACCGCCTAATCGATACAGGGTTCAGGCCTGGAGAAGTTTCCCCCTCTAATCCCAGATCTAGGCCTTCGTAACGTAGCTGAAGATCTGAAGTGGGAACGTCAGAGTCGCCTACACTATGAATCCTTGTCGGGAGAACGAATTTGCAGACGAGGAGATCGACTCTGTGGCACGCTAATACTAGAACGCCCTCCTAAGCGGCTAGTCGGATCTCTTTAAAGGGGAATTCCACGGATTCCGATCTTCTCTAGAACCCCCTCTGAACGACTGTGTTTACACTACACCGTTTCACGTCCAGCTGGACTGACCCATCAGAGGAACTGTCCAGATACCTCTGGATTAGCGATTAAAGCCGTGGTCTTTTCTGTCCCCTTCCCGCAGGTTCCGGGCAGATCCAGCTCTGGCAGTTCCTGCTGGAGCTGCTCTCGGACAGCAACAACTCCGCCATCATCACGTGGGAGGGAACCAACGGGGAGTTCAAGATGACCGACCCGGACGAGGTGGCGAAGCGCTGGGGCGAGCGGAAGAGCAAACCCAACATGAACTACGACAAGCTGAGCAGAGCACTGCGCTACTATTACGACAAAAACATCATGACCAAAGTGCACGGCAAGCGCTACGCCTACAAGTTCGACTTCCAGGGCATCTCCCAGACGCACCAGAGCCATCCGACAGAGGGCAGCGTGCTCAAGTACCAGCCGGAAATGCCCTTCGTCCAGGGCTACCACAGCCACCAGCCTAAAGTGAACTTCATAGGCGCTCACTCCGCCCCCATGCCCGTCACCTCAGGCAACTTTTACGGGCCTCCTTCCACCTACTGGAACTCAGCCACCGGAGTGGTGTACCCCAGCTCCCCCATGCCGCGACATCCGGGGACCCACTCGCATTTGAACTCTTACTACTAACGGGCCGAGCATCCTTAGACCACCCCGTGCCAAGGACTCCTACTTACAGACCCACCAAGTTCATTAAGTTGCGTTCACATTACAGGGTTCTGATATTCGGCCCAAATGTGTTTTTAAAAAACAGCTACAAACCGAAGCAACTAAAATCAACACATTAGCATAAAGGTATTAGCATAAAGGTATCCCAAAATTAAGACCTGCTGAAACCACATTTACAGATCAGATCAGATTAACTGCATACACATTACCTGACCACAGACCTGACTGGGGCAGAGGGGTCTCCAGTAGCTCTCTAGTGCCACCTAGTGTCCAGGAGGGACTGTAGTGTGAATGTACAACAACAGTTAAAAAAATAAATAAATAAATAATCCACATGAATTCCATACAAAACACACAAAGTGGATCCGGGATCTGGTTTGGCTTGTGCGTTCACACAGCTCCAGAACTGGATTTGAGCAGATCTGGGTTGCATTCACATTACACATTTCGGCCAAATCCAGTTTCTTGGAACAGATCTGCTACACCGTGACTGTTCACACGTGAAGTGAACTCGTATCTGAACGCACCATGTCCCGAAAGCACGTACGCGCTAGCACCAAACCAGGACCACAGAGAAAGAGGAGGAGATCTGAATTAAGGAGACCCGGCTCTGGTGTTTACACTGCTCCCAATCCAGATCCCTGTCCCGATCACGCTCGCTCCCGCTGACCAACATAAATCCGACTCCATCCTGCACCGAGCACAGCCTTGGTTCTCACCGCTGATCGCCGGCTCGTCACGCCAACCATGAAGTCAAACGAAGATGGAGCCCCCATGAAAGGACTTCTACGGAGGAGTCATGGTGTCCAACAGACCAGTGTCTATATCGCTTGTAGCCGCCATGTTCAGTTTGTATAGCATTCGCATATCCGCCACGCGCCCAGTAAGGGCTCAAGTGTACATATTATTATCGTTTTGCCAATTTTGTATAAAAAGGCCTTTTACAGCACCAGCTATTACTCATCTGAATACGCCCCTGTATTATTGTTTGTTTTTACGACTTTGTACAGAATTTTATAACAAATAGCCCCACACTTATGTAACGTTCATAAAACCAATAAACACGTATCTCACTCCCAGTGAACTTCTGGACAGCTGTCTGAAAAGTGTGAAACCTAAACTAGAATTTTCCAAAGCTGATCAGATCTAACCCACCAGGGAACCTACACGTGTGTTCTGAGTGTGTATGGAATGTTGATGATGAAAATCTGGAAATACTAAGTTCCTTTGGGGGACTATTTGACCTCACAGCGCCCTGCAGCATGTATCCCTCCACCATGAATGGAGTTTAAGGCTGAGATCTTCTCCACACTATCATAAACAGCGTCTCAGACATCAGGCAGCGTATTCAGAACCACCTCCTGTAGGAACTTCCTGTGAGGGAGCTTTTAGAGGGGACGTCTGGTTACCTTCACCACCACTGGGAACGGTTCTGAACGAGAAGGACCAGCTCGGCCCGGTTCTGCTCTGGATGAGTCTGTTTACATCTAAACTATAGTTACCAGAAAAGTCGAATCTCAATGCTACATGCCTTCACAAACAATTCATTCACAGCAACTTCGGGGGCTTCTGCCAAATCTGGCAACCCTGATCAGGAGCGCATACAGTGTGGCTAGTCAGTAAACTGGTCTGTGAATGGTGGGGGGTGATGAAGGTTCTTAGGGAGCTCAATCCAGATACACTCCGGCCTTGTGCAGTACAGGGCTACAGCTATGGATGGCTAGTTAGCCTGTTTGCTCTCATGGTGCTAGTTAGTCTGGATCAGTAGGCATCCTGGACTGAACCGGGAGTGAAAACCAACATGACCATCTGAAATTCCGTTAATCTCCCAAGCCGTGCTAAACCACAGTCTCCGGCGAGTCTGGTGAGCAGAGCGGGCATCTGTGCTCTGCTAATGACGAGCTCAGCTAGGAGTTAGCGTGTTATTATGTTGTTTGCTCAGTGAAAAATTTAGCTTACCCCAGTTAGCATGATGCTAATTAGCAATCTAACACTGGTCACTGGTTGTAGCCAGTGTGTGAAATGCCCCCTGGTGTTCAGGGGGTCCCACTTGCCAAACAAACGTTTGGTTTAACAGCTGTTCTTCTGGAGGCGCTAATATCTAGGTTTGGTAGATCTCCCGCATGTACCGAGACCTTACTCATCCACCTCCACAAGCAGCGGCACCAATAACAGCGGGCACTGGATTTGGATTTGGTACTGGAGAAGTTTCTGGATGGAGGCCACACCAATGTTCAGACATTAAAGATGTGCCCAGGTGGTCCAGATTTGGCGGACGCCTTCCCTGGCACAATTTCAAGGAGAACTCCAAACAGGGTTTGACCTAATTTAGTTTTTAATGGACGTTTGATTGTGAGGCCATTCTGCACCGGTGAATGGGAATGACTGAGATCAGGAGTCCTACTTTGCAGGTTCAGAACTCAGTCCAGTCCAAACACCTCCTCAAACGTCCGGCGAGGCTCCGCGGTGTTCTCCTTCTGCACTGTGGTCAGATGTTCCACATTCATGCTCTCCAGTGTCGCTCCATCACTCTTTACACCTCCAGTTTGCTCATCCACCTGCGGGAGCGTTCCCTCAGCTGTTGGACATCAGGAAAAACAATGATCAAAAATACATCAGATTAATATTATGGACTAACAGAAACAGTACATCACCATAGCAACTGTTTAAGCTCCTCACCAGTGGGGGCGCCAGAGAGACACGTGGAGTCACAGCAGGAGCAAACAGCATTGAAGCCGTAGAGCTCCTCCCACCTGAAGAGGAAACAAGCACACAGCGAAGTGCTCACCACAACCTTCTACACGCAGACGTCAACACAAACCTCTCCATACCTGCTCTGCTGCTGGCTGTAGCTGCAGAACTTGGACGTCGCTGACGGAGTCACGCTGCCGACTGTCGCCTCACAGTGCATGTACAGCTGCTGTCGTGGCAAACAGACAACACAACAGCGTAGGAAGGAAACCCGGGGCAGGAGGTCCGTGCAGCTCTGTGGGGTTTGATTACCTTTGCCAGCTTTCCCTGGAACACGAACGCTTCCACAGAGAACCTCACCACGTTCCTCCTGCTGCTCCTCACGAACCTCGACCCACCGCTGCTCCGGCTGTCCACCATGCACCTGACACAAAAGGGAAACAGCCAAGTGAGGCTCAGAAAGGAAATGGGGGTAAAGCAGCCCTGGAAACGCCCCTCGCCTACTGATCCCTTCACCCAATTCATCCACCTGCCACGGCAAACTGGGAAATGACATAACCTCACACAGGGCCACCCTCCTTCAGGGGCTCGGAGGTACAGTCGGCCCCTCAGCTGGTCTCAGTGTGAGGTCTGAGAGCTTCAGTGCCATCGTTAGGCCGAAACAACAAACAAACCCCACACAGAAACATCAAGCGTGGCCAAACCAGCGATAGAGAACACGCCGGTGAGCCCGGACGCCTCTAAAAACGGGAGTGTGTGAGGAGGGACGTGTGAAGCTCATGTTCATCATTTACCTGCAGTTCAAATCTACATACACCCAATCAAAACAACAGCTGCACCCAGAAGGAGCGAGACGTGATGTGTAGGTCTGACATGGTGAGACAGGCCAATGATTCAAGTTCCACACTCAGACGCGCATGTGAGGTAACCAAGGACGGGTCTTATCTCTGTACCTGACTGACCCAACAGCTGTGATCACGGACCACGCAGGACTACATGCACACAGACCGTTACCACGACTGTCCTTAACACCACGTCACCGTCACCAAAGACTGCAGTGGTGTCGTACCAGACTGTCATGGAGTGACTCAGAATGGCAGCGGGTCATCTTCAGTGACGAGTCCCGCTTTAGTCTTGGTGGAGACGCCCAACGAACCCGTGTGTGGAGGCACCGTGGTCAGCACCGAGATGAATGGTCTGTTGTCACACATCCAGAAGGCCTGGTGTCCCTCCACCTCCACCCCTACCGCACCATCTGCAGGAACTGTGTGAGGATGTTCAAGCTGCATGGGATGGATTATCACAGGACTCCATCAGGAACCTCTACAGCTCCATACCGAGACGTCTGGCGTGTTGGGTTAGCAAACACGGCGGCCCGACGCCATACTGAGAGACAGACTTCTGTATGTGTAGCTCAATAAATATTGATCATATCAGTCTAAATTTATCATCAGGTATTGATCCTGGTCACCTTTATCTTCCTTCCCAACAACACCGCACTCCCACACCTCCTCCTGGGTGAGCGGTTCCTTTGATGATGAGTGATTTTCAGGAACTGAACTGCTTATGTAACTGATTGTGCACTTAGAGTCATACCCAACAGTAGTGAAGAAATCCAGGACTGAGAACCGGCTGCATTAGACTCTTACACTCTAACACACACAAGTAGCTTAAGAGCGCAGTGCTAGCGTTAGCATTAGCACATCTATGCATTTGGTGGTGCATTTTTCATTCTATGACGGTTCTATAACAGGATTTTACCAGTGTTCCGTAGTATATATTGTGTATACAGTGTTCCGTAGTATATATTGTGTATACAGTGTTCCGTAGTATATATTGTGTATACAGTGTTCCGTAGTATATATTGTGTATACAGTGTTCCGTAGTATATATCGCCTCCCAGTATTACGATATATCGAACGGTAACCGCGGTATCACACCGCCCTGCACCAACACCTCTGCACCTGGCGGATAGACTCTAGTGAGGCTGTAAGGTGTTCAGTACATTCAACATGTAGGGATACGAGACCCACACCTGTCCGCTCACCCGTAGTTCTCGATGACGCTGAGCCGCGGCACGGAGAGGCGAGAGCTGTTCACGGTCACGTGACACGAGTTCACATATAGCTGTTCACCTTCCGCTACGGAAGGAACTTCCAGCTCGAAGTACATGGGCTGCCCGACGACGAAACCGCCAGACGAGTTCAGTCTGTTCCACTGACCTGAAACGGAGCAGCAGACATCCACAGCCGTTAGTTTCCACACCACCACCAACACCACCACCACCACCACCAGTCAGTCCGGCAACACCGGGAACAAAACCTCAGGGTTACCGTCGCACGCGCTCAGCGAGACACCAGCTCTGGTCCTCATGGGTTTGAAGATCCTCAGAGGTTCCACCTGAGGCACAAAACCCATCTTGTACGAGTAGTGGAACCTGCAGGCAGACAGGGCTCATTTCAGGAAGGACAGCATCGACCTCAGAGAGGAACTCCAACAGGTCATCGTTCAGGGTGAAGCGCTCGGTTATAGATACAGTCAGATCTCTCCACAGTGGAGGTGAAGGTAACCAGACGTCCCCTCTAAAAGCTCCCTCACAGAAAGCTCCTACAGGAGGAGGTTCTGAATACGCTGCCTGATGTCTGAGACCCTCACACCAAACCCTCTCTCGCTCACTCTGTACACACCTCACACCAAACCCCCCCTCCCTCACTCTGTACACACCTCACATACATACCTGTTCAGAACCGCCTGTAAACTCACCTGTTGAAGTGACACTGGACAGGTATGGAGAAAGATGGGGGACTCTTCTCTGACCCAGAGGTCACCACGGGGTCATTGTGCAGAGTGTTGGAATAGACCACTCGGTTGTTTATGATCTGTGTACACAGCAGAGGAGCTGTAAGCTGGAGCTCGTAACAGCAGAACCCTTTGGAGCCACATAGAAGAACCCATTTAAACATGGCAGTGGTTCTATTTAGAACCCATTTAAACATGGCAGTGGTTCTATTTAGAACCCATTTAAACATGCTGCGAGTCCATTTAGAACACGACTGCCATTACGAAGATGTCAATTACATAACAGTAGAAGAACCCTGTAACAGTGGTTCTATTTAGAACCTATTTAAACATGCCAGTGGTGCATTTCACTATGCAGAGAACCATTTAGACAAGCCAATGGTTCTGTTTAAAACTATGAGTTCCAAACAGAACCAGTGAAATGTTTAAATGGTTCTCTGCATGGTGAAATGGATCAGACTAATGGAGAATGTGTTCTATATAGCACCAAAACTTATTCCTCAAGGGTTCCTTAGTAGCAATAACAGTGAAATATAGAACCTTGAACATCAAGAGAACCACCAGCCTGCCTAAGCAATTCACAGTGAACTGGTTCTACAGGTGGAGGAACCACTGCACCGTGGAAATGGTCCCAAACAGATGACCATCTCTAATCGTTCTATAGACCTGGAGAACAGACCGGGCCTCAACTAAAGAACCCCTGCGGAACCATCCTGTATCTGAAGACCCTCCATAAAGTCTGTGCCCACCTTCTCCCACCACCAGACCAGCCAGGTTCCACTGTGGAACACGTCCTACCTCTCTTCTGGTTCCACACTGGTGGAGGCCGTGAAGGAAGATGAGGTGCTGCTTTGTTGACCAGCTCACATCGCACGTGCCCAGCCTGAGCCCCTCGCCCGAGCCCACCGTCACCCTGGGAACCTTCACGCGCATTTGCTGGGCGCTGCAGGCCACGCGCAGCCCGTTCCGCCCGTTCTCCGCGCCGCTCGCGCGCGTGGGCGCTGGAAGGGGAGCCAGCACCTTCCTCACGCGCTCAGGAAGCCTCTCGAGACCCGAACCGCGCGCCGGGGAGAACTGGGCTTTGTCCAGCAGAGGAACTCTGGAGTGCAGGAACACCGGGAGGCGCAGGTAAGGCGGGCCGAGCTGGTCCTTCTCGCTCAGCGCGAGCTCGACCCAAACGTTCGAACTTTCCGCGGCGCGCGCGCATGGAGTAATCAAGCCTAAGAAGACGCACATTGATGGGAATGTCACACCCATCCCAAACCTAGAACACAGGGGCCTGCAGGGGGCAGCACACCGGCCTCTAAAGCGCTGACTGCTTTCCCATAATGCCTCGGGGTGGGCGGGGATTATGGTGCACGTGAAGCATTTTTCGATTAGTGAAGTAGAGGCCTGCACTTAGTGAGGGGCGCGCAAAGCAACAGGCCGGAAGCTGTGACGATAATAATAACAATAATAATAATAATAACAATAATAATAATAATAATTTATTGTCGTTATTATAGCAGCACTATTATCATCATTATTATTATTATTATTATTATTATTAATAATAATATTATTATTAGTCTTCGGCGATGTCGTCACCAGAATGTATCCGCTGCACCATTTAAGGTGAAGCGCACTATCGAACTGGTTCGGTTCCCTGACTCTGGGTATCCAGTCCTGAGGGTCAGAGTATGTAACCCCACCCCCAAAAGGGGCGTGTCTTGTGAGTCCTGAGAAACGCGGTCTCTGAAAGTCTGGAGGTCCGAGTCCTCAGGCGGAAGTGACGAAACCGGGCCGTTCCACCGGAGAGAGGTCGCCCAACTGGCCTCGCCTTTAACCAGACCGGAAGTCGAGGGTGAGCCCCCGAGAGCTACAGCTAATCCAGAACCCTGCTGCTCGACCTTCACCCAGAACCTCACTCACGGTTCTAGATAAGCCACACTGGCTCTCAGTATCTATTATACATGAAGGACATATTTAAATATTTCTCTTTATTAATTTTATACTTTTATTAATTGTTTATTAATTTGATCCAGTCTTTTAACCGTGTTTATTGTCTTATTTACTTTCTAATTATGACTGTTTTTCTAAGTGGCTTTATATATTATTTCCTCTGGACTACTAGTGCAGCCTCGTAGATTATTATTAATATTATTATTATTATTATTAATTATTTTGATGTTTTGATTTTTGTTGATATTAACACAGCTCCATATGATCCCTTTGGTTTGTTGGTGGACCATGGTTTCAGTCTCCGCTCCTGAACTGTTATACCCCTGCCTACTCTTTACACCACAGCACATGCCTCCACCTGCAGGTTCCAGGAAAGCTCCTCCCACCTCCATCTCTAAACAGGAGGATCTCACTCCTGCTTTAGGAAACTACAGGACCTGAACAGTCCCCGTCAACCGGAGGGCCTAAAGACCTTCACTGGAGTGCCTTCTCCGGTATCTCCAAACCAGGGCACTGCACACCTGCCCCAACAGGAGCTCCATATAAAGACTCCACACACCACTCCACACACAGAGGGACTTTATTATGAGAGAGCCGAGGGGATTCTCCATGACCAGTCCTGCAGCAGCGCTCCACAAGCGTTCCTAGGAGGAGAGGGAAAGAGGAACGTAAGAACCCAGAGCACGCGCTGCCGGACTACTGAAGTCCAGGGCGGGTTTTTGGTTTGGATGAGGAGGTGTAGGACAAACTCCAACCGGATAGGAGCTTTCCATAACCCGGAAGGACCTTCCATTGACGTGTCCGTCTAAAGGAACGCCGTCTGGCGCCTCCATTATACGGAACTGTACCTGGACTGAGACCATGCTGAGGTAGAGTGGAGGAGCTCCATCACGGCCATCTCCTCAGGTCACTGGTGATCTTCGGCCCACTCAGCAGGTTCGTGCTGAGCTCTCAGAAAGGTCTCCTCAGGAGACGTGCTAGCTCGCACGCCCTCGGGTTCCTCGTCTGCCGTGACGGAACCTGCTCTTCCATTTGTGACGCTCCAGTTTTCCTGAGAGAGCTTTCTAGAACCACCCAGCATGTTTTCCTTCATCACCATCCCTCCTCCTTCTCCCTTCTCTTCTGCAGGAAACCACTGGCTCCAAGCAGATGCCCTGGTGACCTCCTCCTCCTCCTCCTCCTCCTCCTCCTCTACGGCAGGACTGATGTTTTGTCCAGGCCAGATTAGCACCTGCTCCGCCTTCTCGTCCTCCACCACTGCGGAGCTCGGGCTTTCCTTGACTCCACCCTGCAAGACTTCCACTTTAGCGTCCTCCTGGAGGAACCTCGTCTGTACCTTGCCCTGCAGGTGAGACGCCAATCACACGTGACGATCAGGATTCAAATTTGATGATCATTTCAGGGAATGTCTTCATAATCTGTGACCACGCCCCTCCTACCTGCACGGTGCTCGCCCGCTCCCGGGTGTTCCCAGGGTCCTTTGGTTTAAGATTCCAGGGATAGCTGGTCATCACTCCCAGCATCCGCTGCAATGCGTTCTCCTCCTCCACCGCTGCAGTCCTCGGGCCCTCCATAATTTCCCCCTGCAGGACTTCCTCTTCAGCGTCCTCCTGGAGGAACCTCATCTGTACCTGGCCCTGCGAGTAGGAACGGGAGATCTCACCATGAGATCACTAACATCCAGGACAACCCAGTCCATAAGTTACCCCCAGGACCACTGCTTACTACTCATACCTCTACTGCCCAGATTACAGCCGTGCCCAGATTACAGCCCTTTTTACAGATCAGATTACGGTCAAGAAAGTTTGTTTGCTGTTCTGATTAAAAACGTAAAAGTGCATTTACAGTTCAGATTACAGATGTGAAGGTATGATACATCTCCAGCGGTGCCTGACACGGCAACATCTGGGATACCTCTCTCACTGACTCCATAACTGCTCAGATTATGGTTGTAAAAGCAGGTGCACTGTTCAGATTACAGTGGTGCAAGCACCTTTGCTTTTCAGACTCCTGGCATGAAGGCTCGTTTACAGGTCAGATTAGAGCCGCCGGGGCGAGTTTGGCGTTCAGATTAGAGCCGCCGGGGCGAGTTTGGCGTTCAGATTAGAGCCGCCGGGGCGAGTTTGGCGTTCAGACTAGAGCCGCCGGGGCGAGTTTGGCGTTCAGATTTTACACTGTGGAAGGTCATAGCCCGTGGACATTCCTTTCCTACCTGCAAGGTATTTGTCCGCTCCCAGGTGTTCCCAGGTAAATGTTCCTTTGGGTGAAATCTCCACGGGCGACTGGTCACCACCGCTTGGTCACCGCCGCTCAGAGAATCTTAAAAACAGAACAGACTGTGAGACCCGACCGGACGCACGCGGTACGGGTTAACTCCTCTAGTGAACTCACCGAGATCCACAGCTTCACACACGGAATCACAACAGGTACAGACCGCCTCATCACCGCCAAGCTCCTCCCACCTGGTAACAACAGGTACAGCATGGTCTTACGAGCGTACTGACACCTCCGCCCACATCTGATCGAGTTTAGTTTGAGCCCCGGAGCTAAACCAGCTAACAGCTAACAGCAGCACAGACAAGTTCAGCACTTCATTCAGGAATGTTCAGGAATCAGTGTCGGTCACTACAGTACCCAGCACACCCAGGGCAAATACATCAGTTGGGAATCTAACCAATGGGAATCTCTGTGGTGTCAATCATACCTGACTGCTAGCACAGCCACTGAGCTACAGGCTAATTACCGAAATCAGAAAACACCAGCACATCCCTGGGGTCCCAGGGGAAATGGCCATCTACGAAACGGTACCTTCACAGGAGGCGCCAGATCAGTCACACCACGGCCACGTTTACACGCAGCCTGGGGATCTATAATCCTACTAATAGCTCGAGCTGAAAAGGGATCACTCAGGGATCACTCAGGGATCACTCACTGTACTGATCCTCCTACGGCAGAGTGGATCACTAATAGTCCTCCTATTATTATTATTATTATTATTATTAACACATTACCTCATATAAAGTGCTATAGATTTTTGTCCCAGCTCTAAACAGTTGAGTGATAGATTGTGCTGTTAGCATCATGCTAATTTGTAGAGTATTAGCATCCACTAGGTTAGTTACATTAGCCTTGTAGCTCCAGAGCTACAACTGAAGAAGCAGCTACGTTTGGATGAGGTGGAGAAGCTGGAGCTTTGTTGTTCACCTGCTGGTGTCCCGGTTGAAGGTGCAGGATTTGGCTGAAGGATCTGCAGCACTTTTCCAGACGAAGATCGTACAGTGCAGATAAAGACTCTGCTGAACAAAACGAGAGTCAGTCACACGCCATCTCCACCAGCCGCTTCAAAGCAGCGGGGGGCGGGGTTACCTCAGACGGCCTCCGAGGGAACAAGAAGGAGTCTGAGGAAAAGCGGAGGACGGCCGACTCTTGTAAATAGAACCGGGACCGGCTTCCTGATCTTCTGCTGTCCACCAAACACCTGGAATGTGTTCAACAAACAGTGTGCGGTATTACAGATCGCTTACCCACAGGACCTGGGTGTGTGGGTGTGACGTGGTGAGACATACTAATGATTCAAGTTCCACACTCGGCCGCACATGTGAGGTAACCAAGGACGGGTCTTATCTCTGTACCTGACAGACCCAACACCACCACTACAGACCTCCAGCGAGCGGTGGTGTCCTCCATCAGTCATCCTGTTAGTGCAGCACCATCGGCAGACGGCTGCACCACTTGGTGGAGACGACCAACGAGTCCGTGTGTGGAGGCACCGTGGGTCAGCATGCTAAAAGCTACAGAGAAACTGGGGCTCCTAACAACCACCTGGAAGACCCTGGCAGACCCACCAACACTGTCCCTATCAGATACCCAGCACCTCCATCTCTGAGAGAGAGGAGAACACCAAGCTCCAACTTCTGCTTCAGATCTGAGAACCTCCACACGATGGAGGTCTGAAAGGAGGTGTAGCTGTTTAAGAAGCTCCTCACTGAGAAGCTGCTGGTGTTCTCAGAACAATGGACTGACCACCCCAGAGTCTAGAACCTCCACACCACTAAAAAGTGTTTGGGGTTATCTGGATGGTGAGAAGACGCAGAAGATGCTGAACCAGCTTCTAAGACTGAACTGTGGAGGCGTGTGTGCAGGTTCCCCTGATCTTCATAATTCACCCCCAACAGAGCACCACCACACACTGCTCCGTCTATCCCCCCACCTGCACATCTGTCTGTCCCTACACATGTGCGGTCGTCAGTGACTTCGTTGGTCCAGTCAGCACCACAAAAGCTGGATAATGGTGTTAGTTGTGTATAAGGGGTGGAGCAAGCTAGGTGTGTTAAATAGACAGTTGTCAATCAAGCCGCTCATCAGCCACACCCACACACATCCTTTAAAAACCGTGATGCTAAACCCCAGTTAACCGTTTAGGCAGACGAACATTCAGAAGGTTACCCAGAGTTGGTGATGAGGTCATGCCGGGGGCTGGAGTTTGGATCTTCGGATGGGGTCATGTGACAAGAACTGATGAAGATTCTCTCGTGCTCCGCCACAGCGCTAGCAGAAGCTTCGAAGTACAACGGCTCCCCGAGCACGACACCGTCACTGTCAGCGAGAGCCTCCCATTTCTCTGTAGAGAACACCAGAACTGAACACCAGAACTGAACACCAGAACAGCTTCACATCCAACAGACCCTGTACAGTCCTGGAGGTCCAGCACAGTCCCCACCGCACATCAGAACTCTAAACTCCAGCCCGATTCAAACTCTAATATTTACACACGAGCTCACCACACAAAACAACGAGTCCCCGTGTGTGTTTAAGGTGGTAGTACCTTCAGGCTCCTGCAGGTGGCGCTGCACCAGGGTGACGGGTCTATAAACCCCTGTGGGGTGTGAGTGACAGGATCCATAGATTGGGAAGAGGTGCTACAGTGCAGGGAGTGTCTCGTTCCATGTGTGGAAAATGGCTCCAGAGCAGATGTTAATGACTGGCTAAAAGGAGGGACTGCATGTGGGCGTGGCCAAAGACCATAGTGTGAAGGAAGTAGCTGAATCTGCAGGTGTGTGGAAGCGTGCGGTCATACGGGTCTACCAGCAGTGGATACAATCCCAGCCTACAGGGAATTCTCCTCGGAACTGTGCCAGGGAAGGCCTCCACCACATCTGGACCACCTGACCAGTTCTCTGATGTGAGAGAGTCTGAACACTGATGTGGCTACATCCAGAACATGCCCAGTCCAGTTCCAGCTGGTACTGATGGAGCTGGTGGAGGAGCTACACACTAGTAGGTACGGTTCAGTCACAGGGAACTCATCTTTTGTCTGGTGAGCTTATTTACATATGCCCGCCTGTTCAGCCTTTAACAGTGTAACCCCGCCCACTCACCCTAAACTTATAAGCAGTGTTTCAGCCTGAATGGGACGCATTACAGGACAGCCAATCAGAACAGAGCTCATTTACTATTCTAGACCAGAACCCTTGGATGTGAACCTCCTGAAATCAGAGACTTAAGGTGGAACAAAAGGTTGGGTAAAGAGGTGGAGGACGGGAAAGGGATGGAGGTTGGGTAAAGAGATGGAGGACCTCACCGTTACACACTGACAGAGTGAACCTGCGTCTGGTGCCCAGGGTCCTCTGGAACTTCCACTGACCAACATTAGGGACATAGCCCACCTTATAGGAATAATGAAATCTGGTGGAGAAGAAGACAGACAGAGGATCAGCTCCTCACATCTCCACTCGGTGTCCATCAGCTCCACGGACCGTACAGGACACTCTGTAGGTGTACAGGTCCAGACTGTAGTCCATCTGTTTCTCTGTGTACTGTATTACCCTGTTCTTCAATGGTCAGGACCCCCACAGGACCACCACAGAGCAGGTATGATGTGGGAGGTGGATCACTCTCAGCACTGCAGTGACACTGACGTGGTGGTGGTGTGTTAGTGTGGGTGGTGCTGGTGTGAGTGGATCAGACACAGCAGTGCTGCTGGAGTGTTGAGACACTGTGTCCACTCACTGTCCACTCTATTAGACACTCCTACCTTGCTGCTCCACCTTGTAGATGGACAGTTAGAGACGATAGCTCATCTGCTGCTGCACAGTGCAGTGTTGGGCATCCTCTAGTCCTTCAGCAGTGGGCACAGGACGCTGCCCACAGGACGCTGCCCCACAGGACGCTGTTAGCTGGATGGTTCTGGCTGGTGGACGATTCTCAGTCCAGCAGTGACACTGAGGTGTCCAGCAGCACTGCTGTGTCTGATCCACTCACACCAGCACCGCACACACCAACACACCACCACCACGTCAGTGTCACTGCAGTGCTGAGAATGATCCACCACCCACATCATACCTGCTCTGTGGTGGTCCTGTGGGGGTCCTGTGGGGGTCCTGACCACTGAAGAACAATGATAACTGAATCACAGCGTATATATTTACCTGTCATACAGACAGTGGACGGGCAGTGTTAGTGGCACTGCTCTGATCACCTCCTCCTCCTCCGGTTGACCTGTCGGCCTGAACTCAACACTGTTGGAGTAGACAACCTGGCCGCCGACTGTCTGAAGAGAAACAGGTTAACTCAGGACGGGGTCACTCAGCAGCGCCCAGTGACCTCCAGGAGCCGGCGGTAGCTCCTTCATTAGTCTGACACTGACGTCTATTCAAATCATCATCAGCACAGAACACTGGAGGAGAACAGGTTCCATTAGCTAGAACCAAGCTCCGTCCAGCAGGTTAAAACAGGCAGTACCCTGACTGGTGGGCTCACTTAACACTAGCTAGCAAGCTAAAGGCTACACCGCTAGCCTGCTAGAAATTCCAGCATACACTAGCGAGACTGGTCACCAGCAAAACCAGCATGTGTTATGTTTTGGATGCTGGTACGTTGGTCACCAGGCTAATATTCTCAAATGCTAATTACGCTACGCTCAGCCATCAGAAAAAGCTCCTACGTAGCTAGAATCTGCACAGACCACCACGGTTTAGCTGGTCACCTAGCATGGTCATGCTAATTAACCACAATCCCAACATTCCCAACACAGCTCAGACTAGTCCTCCTGGTGTAGATCACGGGGCTGAGCTAGCTGAAGGGAAGCCCGAGTTATCCACGCCACCGTCCATCTCCACTGGTTTAGCAAGTGACCACTTACTGTGAGGGCTAAGCTGGAGTTGGCGATGTTCTGCACACGACGGTGATGGATCCGCACCCCCTTACTTCCCGGGCCCAGTGAAGAGAGGACTCCAGATCCTCCTCCACCATGCTGCGGTGTTAGTTCAGCTCCTGCTCTGCTGCACTGCTGATCGCTCCGCTCACCTCAGAGCTTTAGAACCTTATTTCAGACCAGAACCATCCAAACCCAGCAGAACAGGGACCAACAGACCTCAGCTCCTAGGCTGCAGGACGCTGGACGCAATTCCATTAGCTATAGTTGATCTTCTGGACCTCAGTGTTTACCTTTAAGAGGAACCCCAGCGAGTTTAATTCACTGATGATGACAAGCAGTGGTTCTGTGTGAAACGATACGTTCTAGATTAAGCCAGATCTGTACACAGTGGAGGTGAAGGTAACCAGACGTCCCCTCTAAAAGCTCCCTCACAGGAAGCTCCTACAGGAGGAGGTTCTGAATACGCTGCCTGATGTCTGAGACGCTGTTTATGATAGTGTGGAGAAGATCTCAGCCTTAAACTCCATTCATGGTGGAGGGATACATGCTGCAGGGCGCTGTGAGGTCAAATAGTCCCCCAAAGGAACTTAGTATTTCCAGGTTTTCCAGATTTTCATCATCAACATTCCATACACACTCAGAGACACGTGTAGGTTCACTGGTGGTTCTAGATAGTAAATAAATAGTAAAAAAAATTAAAGGTTTGATTTGTATTATAAACCTAATTAAATCAGTGACTGAATGCTGCACTCGTGGGGTTTATATGGAATGTTGAGGATGGAAAAATCTCAGACATCAGGCAGCGTAATCAGAACCACCTCATGTAGGAACTTCCTGTGAGGGAGCTTTTAGAGGGGACGTCTGGTTACCTTCACCACCACCTGCTCCTGTGCTTGTTGCATTTCTTCACCAAGCTGGTTTCATGTTTCATTCCTACATGACCATTTCCCATGCTCAGGAAGAATCACTGGAGTGGGATCTCTAACTGGAACATGTTTGTATGTGTGTTATTGTTTTTGGCCCATCCCGTTTGGAAAATATAGTAAGTGGTTCTCCTATAGGAATGTGGTTCTTGAACCAGTCCTTAGGAACCTGTTGTTCCAACCTCACCTACAAAGCCAGCGGACGCAGCAGGCACCTGGACCGGTTTGGGGTTCCCTGAGAGGTGGCCTCTACGGGTTCCACGGATTAACACCAAACAAGGCTGCAGGTTTTCTCAGAGTAAGAGAGATTATCCAGGACCAGATTACCTAGCTGTCTACTGTGGCTTGGACAGATCCTAGATCAGGACTTTGAGAGGCTAGTTCAGGCCTGGAAGACAACTGGAGATGGGTTGCTCTCTGATTGCTGGTGAATCTTTGGGACTATTGAAGAGAGGCATTCGGGGCTAACCTAGCATTTAGCATGTTACTGGTTCCTGAGCCTCGTCCTTTCAGCAGAATTCACTGTCTTTCTGCATTCCCATTTCTCAGGGTAGTATCCCGACAATACCCAGCATGCACTACACACATGAGGAATCCCCATTACAATTAAAGGACTCCACTTGATCTAACAGCCAATTAGCAGTAGATATCTGGGCTTTCAGGGACCCAGCCACTAGGGGGAGTCCAAGAGCCTGAGCTCTACATCCAGCTGCTATAGAATCCTCTTTTAAAAGGCGGTCTTCTTCTGGACTTCATCAGAGGAGGGCTGTCCTAGTCTGGAACCCAGACAATCTCACTTTGGAGGCCACAACGGGATACCAGGACATTAGTTTCCAATGGGTGATGGTTACAGTTTGGGGAAAATCTTAGGAAGTGATTATATTCTCTCACATAATTCAAAAGCCCATATTCCCACATTCCAGTCAGAGCACCTGAACCAGTACCAGCAGTGTGTGGGAACAGGAAGGTCCTGAACTACGTCCAATCGCTTTCCTTCAGTTTCCTTCCAGCCTAACCAAACCTGGTCTACAAATGAAGGTGCCAAAGAGTAGTCCTGGATGAATCCCTCTCCTAAAACCCATTTCTGTACACTACAAGTTGAGAACATGAAGAACCTTTTGGATGCTTTGATGGCACACAGCCACCAAGCCAAGCCACAGCTTAGGAAGCTTTATTTAGGACAGTGCTGGGTCCCCAGGACTGGGACCAGGAAATCTGGCCCCCCAATACATTTTACTCTGAGGTTCCACTTCCGAATGTATTAATTCCTTTACCTGTTGTTGCCTCACCAATTAAATACCTCTCCTGTGTCCGCTTGGTCAGTGTTCCCTGGAAGTACAGCCCCATTGCTGTGTTCCTGAACAGCTCTTCTAGCACTGACCCGGAATCCACAGTGCGGGTCATCGATGGTACTGGTTGTGTGGGTTAACCGAAGTTTAGTTTTTTTTCAGAAATACATAAACATCAACTACCAAACATGCTAGTGTTGCTCACGGTCAACGTAAGCCAGTTGCTACCTATAATGCTAACCAGTGCCTATTAGCATTACTGACTGAACCAGGGTCATTTAACACCATCTCTAACATAATGTCACGGTTGGGGTGAAAGGGTGTAGCTCCAGTATCCCCACTGTGCTGGAACTTCATGCCGAACAGAGCGACTGGAGTGACTCAAACTCAGTGTCGGCTTCCAGTCACAGTAAGGAATGTTCTTCCTTCTCCTGTACAGCTGGAGATTATTCGTATTGGAGATACGAGGTTTTGTTTTGACAGCGTTGGTGCCCAAATGTTTGGTGTAAAACTGGAAGGCAGGCGTTCTCCAGGCCCGGTGTGGAGCCACACACTCCATCATTAGCTAGCTACTGACCTCAGTAATGACCTTCGCGGTACTGACATCACAGGAAGCTGCAATATGCAAACGAGCCTCCTGCCCGTCAGTGAAGGCGTGACTGGGAGCTTCCTGCCCCTCCTCGTACGACCCAGGTGACTTTCTGTGGGCGTCTGTTTAGATCAGGGTGTCTGCAGGCCTTTCTCAGCTGCCCCCATAAAGACCCTTATAAGACCGCCACGCAACCACAATCTAGAACCGTTCTTCTAAACTGCACCCAAAACACAAGACGACAAATTAGATACGTGATTTAAAAGCTAGAGATGTGCGAGATCAGTTTAGACACAATTCTATAAACGCTGAGAGTGAGGGTTTGGTAGGAGAAGGTTCAGATGTTCTGTACAGTGGTGGTGGTGATGGAAACCAGGGTTCTCCATGTCTAGAACACACATATAGACACTTTACTATCTATCCCACCAGTGAACCTCCACGTGTCTTCTGAGTGTGTATGGAATGTTGGTGATGAAAATCTGGAAAACCTGGAAATACTAAGTTCCTTTGGGGGACTATTTGACCTCACAGCGCCCTGCAGCATGTATCCCTCCACCATGAATGGAGTTTAAGGCTGAGATCTTCTCCACACTATCATAAACAGCGTCTCAGACATCAGGCAGCGTATTCAGAACCACCTCCTGTAGGAACTTCCTGTGAGGGAGCTTTTAGAGGGGACGTCTGGTTACCTTCACCAACACTGTGTAACTAAGTTAGTCAGCATTTCCAGACCTGTTGAGTGGATGAATCTGTTCACCAGACCCAGTAAAGGTGAAACATGCTGGTTTAAATAATGCAGACTAAACCACATCAAAGACTCGGCTGTGTGTTTCAGTACCCTGTAAGTCACATCACCGTTCTAACATCATCAGAGTGACCATGACGACTGAGTGGACTGCATGCAACCCTGGCGTGGAGCATTACAGACCACGACTCAACCTGGGTAACACTTTCACTGCAGGCCAGAGTCCGTGAGGTTACATGGCACCTACACACATGACCCTAACAGAACCTACATCTTCCTAAACGTTTTTCCCCAGGAAGCTCAGTTTCCCACAGGTTTCCTAATGGTGCAAACAATATTATATGGCCAAAAGTATGTGGACACCTCTCCAAATTAGTAAGCTCAGTGGCGTCGCCAAACATGTCACCTTGCCACAAGTTTGTGACTTGTCTGTCCGGTTAGAGCCGCCCAGACTACTCTGATCGTGGGTGGAGCAGGTGATCTGAAGGATCAGCTCTCCTGTACACTCGCTCACTACAGAGCTCCAAACTGCCTCTGAAAGCAACATCACCTTTGGGTGAACGGTTACCCTGCCTGCCTATCTGCTCCACAGGTACAAGTCTCACAGAGGCTGGTGTATCAACCAAACCCTCACTCTCAGCGTTTATAGAATTGTGTCTAAACTGATCTCGCACATCTCTAGCTTTTAAATCACGTATCTAATTTGTCGTCTTGTGTTTTGGATTAAAGGATGTCCAGCAACTCTACAGCTCAGGTGTGGTGGCCAAGTGTCCACATACTTTTGGCAGGTGATGTGAATTTGGCCGCAAGCAGACTACAAGAGGCGGCTTTTATTACAGGGGTTTGGTTTGGGCCGCAGTGAAGCTCCTCAAAAGAGAACTACTGAACATATCCAGAGGCAGCAGTGGTGTGGGTCCACGTCGCCATCAGGGTGACGGACCCCAAAACCCCAGTTTCAGCATCGTACCGAACCCCCTGGCAGTGCCAGCACCCATGTGATCAACTCCTCCTGAACGTTAAGATTAGAGGCAACTTTCTCTTTAATAGAGAACCCAAAAAACTGATGACGTGATAATACTTCAGACATGACGTTTCTTATGAAGGATGAGGTTGAGAAAAAAAAAAAAACAATACAAAGTAAAGAAGCCGCAGCCCATGTACAAGTCTGAACCGGGAATTAACAACATAAAGGACAGCAGTCATCGTCACTGACGAGCAGAGGAAGGTAGTTTTAGCAGGTCCTGTTGCCTTCAGGGTTGCAGGTTCGAATCCCAGTCGCAAAGAAGCAGCCTTGTGAGAGAGAGAGAGAGAGAGATAGGAGAGAGAGAGCTATAGGAGAGATAGAGAGCCAGAATGAGATTGAAAGAGAGAGAGAGAGATAGGAGAGAGCGAGAGAGAGCGAGAGCGAGAGAGAGAGAGAGCGAGAGCGAGAGAGAGAGAGAGAGAAGAGAGAGAGACACGGGTTCGTTCTTTTTCACACTAACCCCAGTGCTGAACCGGATGGAGCATGAAAGCTATGTACACAAATTACAATGAAAGATTCATCAGTTAATTAAATATATATGTGTATATATATACGGTATTGGTCAGTCGTACTGAGGCTCGTTCAGATATGAATGGTGGTGGATGTTTCTCTTCTTCGTTTCTACACAGTTACATGAGGCTTAAATTCAGTTTCTGTTTCAGCTATACATATGATCTACCCCGTTCAAAAACCTAACCCATCCTCTTTCCACTGTCCAGTGGCTGACCAATAAATCGAGGCACTTGTTTAAGATACCATGTTTCCGTTACACAATAGAAATGTCAAGCTTTTCACCTGTACCGAGAAAGAACATAAACAAAAAACAGCAGAAAACAGGGTCACTTTTTTCTTTTTTTTTCTTTTTTTCTTGTTAAATAGTAATAAATACATGAGATGCAGTGGTTTTATTTTTCCATTTTTTCTGAAGCAGGAGGGTTAAAAAGTTTTTTTTATTCATTTATTTTTATTTATTTATTTATTTTATTTATTTATCTGTTTGTTTTCTTTAGCAGCAATCCGAACATGGTTGAGAGTGGAGATAGCAGCCGAGAGAGAAGTAGTTCACTTTTTTTTCCTTTTTTTTTTTTTTTTTGACTTGATGGCAAAACAGCACTCACAGAGTGTCGCAGAGGAGGAAGGAGGAAGGGGGAGGAAAGACGAGAGAGAAAGAGATAGAGAGAAAGAGAGAAAAAGAGAGAAGGGAGTGAAAGTGAGAGAGAGAGAGAGAGAGAGAGAGAGCGAGAGAGAGAGAGAGAGAGAGAGAGAGAGAGTGTGTTAGAGCAGGAGGGTGCAGCGGAGGAGTCTCCTTCGTTTTTACAGCTTCCTCCCTCCTGCTTTTCTCGCCCATCTCCTCTTCCTTCCAACACAAATATGGGGCCAGGAAGAAAAGGAAAAACAAAACAGGAAAAAAGAAAAACAACAAAAAAAAGAAGTGATAAGCTACAGAGAGAGATGAGAGAGAGAGAGAGAGAGAGAGAGAGAGAGAGAAACAAAAGGAAGAGGAAGAGAGTAGAGAGTAGAGAGTAGAGAGTAGAGAGAGAGAGAGAGAGAGAGAGAGAGAGAGAGAGAGAGAGAGAGAGAGAGAGAGAGAGAAGAGACAGAGACAGAGACAGAGAGAGAGAGAGAGAGAGAGAGAGAGAGAGAGAGAGAGAAAGCGAGAGCGCGAGATTTGGCTTAGCATATCCGAGTTAATACAAATGCGCTTTACACTGAATCCTGTTGGAAAACAAAATGCAAAGGAAAAAAAGAGAAAAGGAGCGAGAGAAAGAAAGAGAGAGAAAGAGAGAAGACTAAATAAATAGGAGAGAGAGAAGAGGTGGAGAAGTCTGGTAAGGATGATGAAGAAGGCAGACTATTTTTTTCTGAAAAACAAACATCAGGGAAGCATTTTGGTTTTCCTTCTGGCCGAGTGTTTTGTTTGTTTGTTTGTTGTTTTTTTTCACTTCCTCCTTTTTTTCCGTAAAGATTTAGCTAAAGGTCCCCCCTCTTCGCTTTCGGAGCGGCTTGCGTTGGCAAAATGGTTCCGCCTCCTCCTTGCGTCGTGTTTCTCACCGCGGTGTGACTACGGTTTTTGTCATTTGCTTTATTTTATTCGTAAGATTTGTTTCATAGTTTGAGATATATAAGCCAGTGTGTCAAGCGAGAAAAAGACTGGAAACATAAAAAAAAGAGAAAAAAGAAAAAAACAAACAAACAAACAAAAGAAGAAGTCAAACAGTAACAAAAGTGTGTGTGTGTAGGTCATGGGCTGTGAGAGAAAGTCAAAATGAAAAACTCAATCCCATTCTGTTTGCTTGTTTGTTTTGTGTACGTGTTGAGTGTCGTCTGTCCCTTAAAAACAAAACAGAACAAAATAAAAACCAACCTGTATAAATAAAATAAACACATAGAATAAATAAACCTCAAAAAACAAAAACACAAAGAAAAAAAAAACAAAAAAAACACCACCCACCTCTCCAGCTCTCCTCCCGACCCCAGCACCTCCCTCTCCTTCTGTAGTGACTCTTAATAAATTAAAAATGTACAACTAAACAAACACGAAAATCATACAGGATCTTCCCTCCCTCTCCTGCTGCTTCCCTCCTCTAACACATTCATCGCTCCGATCTCCACTCGCCTGGGGGCCTGGCAAACGAAAACAGAACAACAACAAACAAACAAACAAAAAAAAAATCTCGCTGCAAACCTATTCTCACATAAAACCCAATATTATAATAATAATAACCATAAAAACAAACGTCCTGAAGCTTCCTGCTCCGCCCGCTCCGCCCGCCGCTCTCCTCCTTCTAAACAAAATTAAATAAAAAGCACCTCCCCTTCTCCTCCCCCATGCACAACAGAACATAAAACCAAAAAATAAAAATAAAAAAATAAAAAAACGCAACCAAAAAGAAAAGACCAAAAAAAAAAAAAAAAAAATCCTTTGATATTTCACAAGTTTTTTCTCTGTCGTGTGTGTGTGTGTACTACGTGTGTGTGGTGGTGTGTGGGCACGTGTTGATGTTTGTGTATGCGCTGTTGTTGTTTGTTTTTAATCATTTATGTTTCTCGTTAAAATTCTTTTTTTTGTATGGCTTTTGGAATTTGTTCAAGATTTATCAAGAGTTGGCCGCACTCTGGCCGCCGCCCCCCCCGCTTCCGCATACGCCCATCATGATGGACTCTTCTGAATCCGGCCTCACCACCCCTGCTCCTCCGCCCCTCGGAGGGGCGCCGGTCAGCATCCCGCTGCCCTGGGGTGGCGGGTTGTTATTGTTGTTGCCTGGGTAACAGGGGGGGATGTAGCCCAGGCCGGAGGCAGGCACCATGCTGTCCTGAGCGGCCGGGGCTTGGGCCAGCTGCTGCTGCGAGGAGGCCGTTGGAGGCTGGGGTGGCGGAGCCAGGGCCGTTCTAGTCCGAAAGGCGGAGAGGCCCAGGTGGATGTTGGAGGATCCGTACTGACTGGAGTCCAAACTCGACGGCGGGGGCTGCACGATGGAAGACTGGGCCAGGTGGTGGTGGTGCGTTAGGCTCAGCTCGATGCTGTCCTGCATCTGCGGAGACGAGACCGGCATCAGCGTCTGGCCTTGCGGGCCCTGCGGAGTCTGACCCTGCGCCTGGCTCTGCTGCTGCTGCTGCCGGAGCGGCCGGCCATTGCCGTGATGACCCCCGCCGCCATACACTGGGTGGGGGTGGTGGGGGGGCTCCATCATGCCCCCCACGTTGCCGAGGAAGTGGCGGGAGTGCTGCGACGCAGCCGGCTTGTGCAGAAGAAGCTGTGGGTACGGCGCGTCACTGCCGCTGTTCGACAGCTGGCCCAGACCGCCCTCGCTGCCTGGCCAGATACGCAACTGCTGCTGGGATGGCGCCTGCACGGAGAGGAAAACAGAATGAGACCGAAGAAGGTAAATGTGTACCATAACACTACCGGCTATGCGCTATAATACTACCTGTGGGCTCTGCATCTCATAGTCCGTGTGAGTAACGGCGCTATTGTAGTACCGGTTGCTGTACCGGTAATTTCGGTTGTCATTGGAAGAACCGCTAGATCCACCTGGATCAGAGAGAGATGGGAAAAATTCATGTTAGAATACCATATCGCCCCCTACGCTTCCTGTAGTGTATTACAGTCTGTCAGAATGAGCGTGTGGGTCGTATCGCCCCCTACGCTTCCTGTAGTGTATTACAGTCTGTCAGAATGAGCGTGTGGGTCGTATCGCCCCCTACGCTTCCTGTAGTGTATTACAGTCTGTCAGAATGAGCGTGTGGGTCGTATCGCCCCCTACGCTTCCTGTAGTGTATTACAGTCTGTCAGAATGAGCGTGTGGGTCGTATCGCCCCCTACGCTTCCTGTAGTGTATTACAGTCTGTCAGAATGACTGTGCAGGTCGTATCGCCCCCTACGCTTCCTGTAGTGTATTACAGTCTGTCAGAATGCGCGTGTGGGTCGTATCGCCCCCTACGCTTCCTGTAGTGTATTACAGTCTGTCAGAATGACTGTGCAGGTCGTATCGCCCCCTACGCTTCCTGTAGTGTATTACAGTCTGTCAGAATGCGCGTGTGGGTCGTATCGCCCCCTACGCTTCCTGTAGTGTATTACAGTCTGTCAGAATGACTGTGCAGGTCGTATCGCCCCCTACGCTTCCTGTAGTGTATTACAGTCTGTCAGAATGAGCGTGTGGGTCGTATCGCCCCCTACGCTTCCTGTAGTGTATTACAGTCTGTCAGAATGACTGTGCAGGTCGTATCGCCCCCTACGCTTCCTGTAGTGTATTACAGTCTGTCAGAATGAGCGTGTGGGTCGTATCGCCCCCTACGCTTCCTGTAGTGTATTACAGTCTGTCAGAATGAGCGTGTGGGTCGTATCGTCCCCTACGCTTCCTGTAGTGTATTACAGTCTGTCAGAATGAGCGTGTGGGTCGTATCGCCCCCTACGCTTCCTGTAGTGTATTACAGTCTGTCAGAATGAGCGTGTGGGTCGTATCGTCCCCTACTCTTCCTGTTGTGTATTACAGTCTGTCAGAATGAGCGTGTGGGTCGTATCGCCCCCTACTCTTCCTGTAGTGTATTACAGTCTGTCAGAATGACCGTGTGGGTCGTATCGCCCCCTACGCTTCCTGTAGTGCATTACAGTAGTGTAGAGCATGTGTACCGGAGCTGGAGACAGAGCTGGTGGTGGAGGTGGAGTGGCTGTGGTCCATGGCTGGGCTCGTTGAGGTGGAGCTGCTGGTGTTGGTGCCCTCGTCTGTCGTCTTTTTGAAGAAGTTGTGCTGCAGGGCGTAAAACGGCGTGATGCGGGTCTTCGGGTCATAGTCCAGCATGCGCAGGATCAGGTCCTTAAACTTCAGGTAGTCGCAAGGGGCATGGCCTTGCTCGCCAGCCCTCCTCCCCCCAGGACCCCCAGTCTCCACCCCAAGTATCTCATGCAGCCGCCTCGTTGCTGGAGCTTTATACTCCTGTAGTGGGAGAAATTGAAAAAACAAGCATTACTTAATCCACAAACTGATGGTCTGATTCTACAGGTTAATAATTTTCCATGCATTAGTGTACTGTTAAATCACCCTTCAGTCATACTCTGAGTTTATACAAGATCAAAAAGGCAATGTCAGCTGTTAACTGTTAATTTTCCATCACTATAACACAATACGTTAGGATATCATGGTTAAAGATTAGAAAGTGAAACGACAGGTGAGATATGTTATTAGGAACAGGGGAAGGACTGGGATGTTACTGACAGGCAGAATGTCACCGGGTATCTCCAGTACACCATGAAGATAGCACACCTGTACACTAGAACCTCTGACTGGAGTAGAACACCATCCGGGTGTCTCCAGTACACCATGAAGATAGCTCCACCTGTACACTAGAACCTCTGACTGGAGTAGAACACCATCCGGGTGTCTCCAGTACACCATGAAGATAGCTCCACCTGTACACTAGAACCTCTGAGTGGAGTAGAACACCATCCGGGTATCTCCAGTACACCATGAAGATAGCTCCACCTGTACACTAGAACCTCTGAGTGGAGTAGAACACCATCCGGGTATCTCCAGTACACCATGAAGATAGCTCCACCTGTACACTAGAACCTCTGAGTGGAGTAGAACACCATCCGGGTATCTCCAGTACACCATGAAGATAGCTCCACCTGTACTCTAGAACCTCTGACTGGAGTAGAACACCATCCGGGTGTCTCCAGTACACCATGAAGATAGCTCCCCCTGTACACTAGAACCTCTGACTGGAGTAGAACACCATCCGGGTATCTCCAGAACACCATGAAGATAGCTCCGCCTGTACTCTAGAACCTATGACTGGAGTAGAACACCATCCGGGTATCTCCAGTACACCATGAAGATAGCTCCACCTGTACACTAGAACCTCTGACTGGAGTAGAACACCATAAGTGTATCTCCAGTACACCATGAAGATAGCTCCACCTGTACTCTAGAACCTCTGACTGGAGTAGAACACCATCCGGGTATCTCCAGTACACCATGAAGATAGCACCCCCTGTACTCTAGAACCTCTGACTGGAGTAGAACACCATCTGGGTATCTCCAGTACACCATGAAGATAGCACCCCCTGTACTCTAGAACCTCTGACTGGAGTAGAACACCATCCGGGTATCTCCAGTACACCATGAAGATAGCACCCCCTGTACTCTAGAACCTCTGACTGGAGTAGAACACCATCTGGGTATCTCCAGTACACCATGAAGATAGCTCCGCCTGTACTCTAGAACCTCTGACTGGAGTAGAACACCATCCGGGTATCTCCAGTACACCATGAAGATAGCTCCACCTGTACACTAGAACCTCTGACTGGAGTAGAACACCATAAGTGTATCTCCAGTACACCGTGAAGATAGCTCCGCCTGTACTCTAGAACCTCTGACTGGAGTAGAACACCATCCGCGTATCTCCAGTACACCATGAAGATAGCACCCCCTGTACTCTAGAACCTCTGACTGGAGTAGAACACCTTCCGGGTATCTCCAGTACACCGTGAAGATAGCTCCACCTGTACACTAGAACCACTGACTGGAGTAGAACACCTTCCGGGTATCTCCAGTACACCGTGAAGATAGCTCCACCTGTACACTAGAACCTCTGACTGGAGTAGAACACCATCCAGTTATCTCCAGTACACCATGAAGATAGCTCCACCTGTACACTAGAACCTCTGACTGGAGTAGAACACCATCCGGGTGTCTCCAGTACACCATGAAGATAGCTCCCCCTGTACTCTAGAACCTCTGACTGGAGTAGAACACCATCCGGGTGTCTCCAGTACACCATGAAGATAGCTCCACCTGTACACTAGAACATCTGACTGGAGTAGAACACCATCCGGGTGTCCCCAGTACACCACTACGGTTAGGTGAATTTAGTGTATGTGAAATTTAAGTCCACTGTGCCCTTTGCGCTTGTTACAGCCAGAGTACACAAACAGGGCAGTTGAAGTTGCTGCGATGTGTGAGGAGGAGATGATCTGGGGTGGCTGGGGAGGGTAAGGGGGGGTGGTTATGAAGGGTAATGGGGGGAATGGTTAATAAGAAGCAGAGTTTTACTCACGGAGGCTGAAGGATATAGTACCTTCTTTATATCCTTGTTCTTCTTGACGGTCCACAGGCCGTCAGAGAGCTTATCAAAGTACTTGCGAGCTTTGGGGGCCTGGTCCAACATGTGGTTCGGGGGGACCCCAAGAACCTCCACTATTTTATTCATCTGATCCACCTGAAAGGGAAACAGAATGTCAGTGAGGGAACTTTCCAATTCCATTTCGTATTCCTGACTGTGACGGTCAGCATGCTTTCCCAATATGATTAAATATGAAGTTTCTGGGTAATTTATATATGATCATATAAACAGACACACTGCACACTAACACCTCTCTTCCTCGTTTACATTATTATACTGATAGTTAAATTACATACTATTTAGTACATATAAGCTAGTACGCTACAGGCTATATTGTACAGCATGCGACTGTTCAGCTATATTCTATGCCATTATGCTGTGCTGACTTTATCACATGATTTAAGGTTATACCAGCTATATTCAATGTTATTATTCTATAGCAGCTATACCCCACGCTATCAGGCTATAGAGGCTCTATTCTATTCTATTATGCTATAGCAGCTATACCCCATGCTATCAGGCTATAGAGGCTATATTATATGCTATTAATCTATAGCAGTTATACTCTTTGCTATTGTGCTGTACTGGATATATCCCATGCACCATTAGGCTATTATGGCCTGCTAACTATTCTGTGCCATTTTGCCATGCTGGATATACACATGCTGTTTGTCATACTGTATCACATAACTATACTCAACATACTGAATGCTAACATGCTAGTGGCTACACTGTATACATTGCCAATTGTGCTACAAACTACATTTTGCGCTATTATGCTCTTGTGCATACATATGCTCGTGTACGTACTTCATTGGAGCCGCTGAACAGGGGCTCGCCCGTATGCATCTCCACCAGGATGCAGCCTAGAGACCACATGTCTATGGCCAGGTCGTAGGGCATCCCCAGCAACACCTCAGGAGACCGGTAGAACCGACTCTGGATGTACTGATAAATCTACAACATACACACAGATGCAGAGAAAATGAAGTTCTGGAGAAACGATGGCAGATCAATGTCCGGTTTCTGCATTTACACGTATGGCATATCAGCAAACACACTGGTAGACGAAACAGCATGTCGTGTTGCTCAGTGTGCTGTGCTTACTTGCTTACTATCTGTACTATGATTAGTTAATATGCGGTATTTCACCAATGCAAATTCCTGGTAGATGCGAGTCTGCTCGGTCAGTTAAGTGGTTCAGATATTACCCTATGTGCATGATGGCTGCAGTAGCACTTTTCAGCCACCGGGCGGCAGCAGAAACTGGGCGTGAGCAACTTACAGAGGGTGCAGCACAGCCGCTGGGAATCTATTCTCCGGCACTTCACCGAAACCCATTTTCTCAGGGAGAGAGTCCTTGACAACGTGTGCTGATCACTATTGTGTACTGCACCAGGGAAAGCCCTTTCTGCCCTTTGAAGAATATTAAAACTCTCCCTCCATTCACGTTCAGGCGCTCTCCCTGACTCTGTGGCGTCTGGCTGCGAGCGGCAGGCGACCAGCATCACAGGGAAAAAGGGCGTGGAGCTCCAACACACCGAGCTACTGCTGCTAATGACCTGCTTCCTCCTCCGACATCCACGCACACTACAGCAGGACCAGTATACACAGAATTTAACACTAACGGCGAAGGCTACGCCGACTTTACCGGGCTGAGGCGGCAGGAGTTTGATCTTTCTCTGCCTAAACGCAGTTATTTCAGAAACCTGACACACATTCTCAGATTTGTAGTACTTATTTTGGTGCTCACTGATGACAAAATAAGATCCCTAAAATAGCAACTCTTAGAATTTCAGCATAAAAAGCCAAGTCATTTGAAGGTGGGTGTGGGTATTAGCGTAAGCTCCACCCCCTCTGATTGCTGACAGTGGTATAACTAAGCTCTAAATGTAGGTACTGTGGTATAGACTGAGTCTGTTCTACAGTTTCTCATTAGGTGGAGTGTATAACTCTAAGCTCTAAATGTAGGTACTGTGGTATAGACTGAGTCTGTTCTACAGCTTCTCGTTAGGATTTTGTGGGCAAGGCCTGGGCAGGCCATTGAGGTCCAGGCCACTCACCCGCTGGCCGAGCTGACAGGAGCTGCCGAAGTCAACTATTTTGATGGCGCTGCGTTTGGGGTTGCACAGGAGAATGTTTTCGGGTTTGAGATCGCAGTGGATGATGCTGAGCTCCGGCGTGGCCAGGAAGAGCAGCGCTGTGCACAGCTGCTGCGCAAACTTCCGTGTGAGGTTGAGGGAGACGCCCCGGAAGTTGGTGTTGCGGAGGAGATCGTACAGGTTGTAGGAGAGGAGCTCGAACACCAGGCAGAGATGGTTCCGGAACATGAAGTGCCTCTTCAGGTGGACTGAAAAGGGAGATGAAAGACATAAAGAGCAAAAAGGAAGTGAGTTAGAAGAGAGGGAAGCTAGGACAAGGAGACAAGGATCCAACTTCAACTAGCTAACTAGTTACTAACTAGTTATTAGAAGCATGGTCCTTCCTCAGTGCCATGGCTGTTAGCTGGCTTAAGAGAATTAGCTGTTAGCATTCTCCATCATGCATCCTGAGCTGTTCAATAGGGGCAGGTGGACAAAATTGGGCACACCTGTTTAGATGACTTGTTTTGTTGGAGATATTTATTTTTTTGTTAATGCAGATTTTAACGACTGACTTTAAAGGGGCTCATATTCTGATCCTGATGGCGTTTTATGTCTTGATGCACACAGTCCATACATGGGATCTAAGCCACTGCTGAAATCCCTGTTGCCAAGAAAACAACACATTTACATATATTCAGCCTACAGCAGTTTAGCCCCGCCCACTCATACTGAAGCTATAAGGAGTTATGGACTGCTTTTGGAATCAGACTACATACAACCTGTCTAATTCTCAGGGGTGAGGCAAGCTGGAAAGCACAGTTGCATAAACCCGCATAAAAGACATGAATGTCGAATGTTGGAGATGAATAGAGGGACACACCAGCCTTCATTCATCCACCTACCTATATAATACTTCATCTCAGTGTCGTGTTTGTTCATGAGTTCTAGTAGCCTCAGCTCGATCTGGGCCTGGTTCAGGAAGGCTTTCTTATTTTTGATGATTTTGATGGCCACCCACTCCTGTTCGTGGTGGTCGTATGCTTTCACCACCTGCAGAAAGCAAACAAGGCAATCAGAAAACACACCAGGATAAGTGCTAGCCTAGACGTTAGCTCTCCAGCCGCTAAAGGCAAACAGGAAGTCGCTGTGGCTAGAAGTTGTTGGTTCTGCTCTGGGTAAAGCTGCTGGTTGAAGGTCAAGTTACATCCAGAATAATAAAGTAAGAGACTCTTTCGCCTGCCTATCCAGTCATCCACCAAAGCTCACCTGTCCGAAGGAGCCCTTGCCAATTAGCGAGTCGATCTCGTAGCGGTCCAGCCACTTTTCCCCGTTCTTCACAATGTAGTCGTAGTTGTCGTCGTCGTAGCCATCGTTGTAAACCTTTCGCTCCTTTTTGGTGCTGGAGTCCTCCGGCGGCACCTGCTGCGCCCGCCGCTTCTTCTTCGTGTAGTACACCTGAAGGACGAGTGTCGCAGACGGAGGAGTGGAGGGGAAAAATTCAGATTAGCTTTGGTTTCACACAGAGGTTCACAAAAACGAAACGGTCAGCACGTTTCTCAAAAGTGTACCTACCCGTGTCTACCTGTCCACCTAAGCATTCATTTACCCATCTCTGCATTCATCTATCTATTTATCTATACACCCATTCATTTATCTATCTGTCCATACATCTATTTATCTACCTGCATGTTCTTCCATCTACTTATCTACATGCCTATGCACCCATCCATCAGTTTAAGTGTCTATCCATCCATCTATCCATTTATCTACCTGTCTGTCAATTCACACATCTATCAATCAGTCTCAGTCTATCCACAGATTCATTCATCTCTTTATCTGAGCAACCCAAAATAAGCTCTTGCTCATTTTCTGACACTATACTTATTTTTATAGTTACAGATGTTTAATTTTTATATTCAGAAAAAGTCATTTAAGTTTGATATTTCAGATTGTGTGTTGGAACAGGTTCATTTGGTGGTTTCCCCACAGGTCGCTGTTTGTCTGCTATGATCGTCTGTGCTGACCTCATTGATGTGCTTGTAAGTCTTGATGAGGTCAACTGAGAGTTTTCTCAGCGGGGCGCTGGCTGGGTCTCGAAAACTCGGGGGGATCCTCCTCTGCAGTATGGTCATATCAGACAGCACCTGGTCAGGTGAGACAGGATGGAGGTCAGAGGTGAGCAAAAGTGATGTTTTTAGCTTATTAAATAGCCACTTAGTCAGTCGGCGCTGTGGAAAAATGTAGACATGCCCACCCTTCAAGTTAGGCTGAAAAAAAGTCAAATGGCTCCTCAAATGAAAGGGAAACAGCAACAGGACTCAAGACCACACCCTGCATTTACACCGCTGCTTAGTTAGCAGAGTTAGCGAAGCAGACTCGGGTAACAGGCCTTAAATGGTTTGATCTGAGGAGTCAAGATGAGCTGATATCAGTGTAAAAATGCTGTGTTATGAGATGAGGAAAATGCAGGAAAGCTAACTTCGCCTGCTTAGCTTCTTAGCTATCCGACAGTGGCGGTGGTTATATGACGATAATTCTGTTTTGCCACATTATGTCTCCAGCTGCATGGTTGATTACTAAGAGAGCATCATTAGTCCTGTTAAAAACACTGATACGGCACGACAAGACAAACACCATCCCAGCAGACACTCTGCCACGGCACAACATGACAAACACCATCCCAGCAGACACACCGACACAGCACAATCTGACGAACACCATCCCAGCAGACAGACGGCACCATATGACGAACACCATCCCAGCAGACACTCCGACATGGCTCTATATGACAAACACCATCCCAGCAGACACTCCGACATGGCTCTATATGACAAACACCATCCCAGCAGACACTCCGACACGGCTCTATATGACAAACACCATCCCAGCAGACACTCCGACACAGCACAATCTGACGAACACCATCCCAGCAAACACACGGCACCATATGACAAACACCATCCCAGCAGACACTCCGACATGGCTCCATATGACAAACACCATCCCAGCAGACACTCCGACATGGCTCCATATGACAAACACTATCCTTCCAGACACTCCGACACGGCACAATCTGACGAACACCATCCCAGCAAACACACAGATATGGCACAACATGACAAACACCATCCCAGCAGACACACCAACACAGCACATAACGAACACCATCCCAGCAGACACACCAACACAGCACATAACGAACACCATCCCAGCAGACACACCAACACAGCACAATCTGACGAACACCATCCCAGCAGACACACCAACACGGCACAACATGACAAACACCATCCCAGCAGACACACCAACACAGCACAATCTGACGAACACCATCCCAGCAGACACACCGACACGGCACAACATGACAAACACCATCCCAGCAGACACACCAACACAGCACAACATGAACACCATCCCAGCAGACACACCGACACAGCACACCATCCCAGCAGACACACCAACACAGCACAACATGAACACCATCCCAGCAGACACACCAACACAGCACATAACAAACACCATCCCAGCAGACACACCGAAACGGCACCATATGAAACACCATCCTAGCTGATACTCCGACATGGCTCCATATGACAAACACCATCCTTCCAGACACTCCGACACGGCTCTATATGACAAACACCATCCCAGCAGACACTCCGACACAGCACAATCTGACGAACACCATCCCAGCAAACACACGGCACCATATGACAAACACCATCCCAGCAGACACTCCGACATGGCTCCATATGACAAACACCATCCCAGCAGACACTCCGACATGGCTCCATATGACAAACACTATCCTTCCAGACACTCCGACACGGCACAATCTGACGAACACCATCCCAGCAAACACACAGATATGGCACAACATGACAAACACCATCCCAGCAGACACACCAACACAGCACATAACGAACACCATCCCAGCAGACACACCAACACAGCACATAACGAACACCATCCCAGCAGACACACCAACACAGCACAATCTGACGAACACCATCCCAGCAGACACACCAACACGGCACAACATGACAAACACCATCCCAGCAGACACACCAACACAGCACAATCTGACGAACACCATCCCAGCAGACACACCGACACGGCACAACATGACAAACACCATCCCAGCAGACACACCAACACAGCACAACATGAACACCATCCCAGCAGACACACCGACACAGCACATAACGAACACCATCCCAGCAGACACACCAACACAGCACAACATGACAAACACCATCCCAGCAGACACACCAACACAGCACAACATGAACACCATCCCGGCAGACACACGGCACCATATGAAACACCATCCCAGCTGATACTCCGACATGGCTCCATATGACAAACACCATCCTTCCAGACACTCCGACACGGCACAACATGACAAACACCATCCTGGCAGGCACATTGACATGGCTCAATATGACAAACACCATCCCAGCACTGACAGCTCGATGGCGCAGATGGTGCTAACCCTGGAGCTCAGTAAAAGTTCTGCTCCAGTTCCTGTCGACATCCAGGAAGTAGAAAAAGGTATCAGCGTCATTAAAAACCTCCCTCACCGTTTGGGAAAAATTACTCGGCCTTCTTTTACTTAGTGGATGTTTTGCCATTTTTGGCTGAATAATTTTGGTTGCAAACATTCGGTGCATCCCTACTAATTACATGAACGCCGACTCAGCTCAGCTACATTTGTACCGGATTTGTCAGGACAGGTGTGACAGCAGTGTTGTTCGAATGCACTAAATGAAAATTCCAAACACATTAAAGGAATTATGTGAGATTCCAGAGTGTGCTGGACTGAATGTACAGGTGAGTGTATGTACCTGCTGCTGTTCAGCCATGGACTGGATGTTGCTGAAGGGGGGGTGTGTGTGCTGGCTGGTCATGGTGAGCTCAGCGGGGGAGTAGCCGGGAGCAGGCTGGCAGAGGGAAGAGGAGGGGGGGGGCTTGCATCCTGAGCTGCTTCCACCTGAGAGAGAGAGAGAGAGAGAGAGAGAGAGAGAGAGAGAGAGAGAGAGTTATAGAACATACTGTACCATGGAGCATCACAATCACATAGGCTTTCACTGTGAAGCCGCACATGACAGAGGATCCTCCATAAGCCAGTAGTCAACCATCATTACTCATTCCAGGATCAGCCTGGCAAAATATCAGATTCACCAAAACAGGAAGTTTTAAAATGTTCCACTCACAGTGAGGACAAGCCAAGGCACCAACACCAGCTCCCGCTCAAGCAGCGAACTCCATATACCGGAAAACTACATGCAGTGTGAATACAATACAATACAAATACAAATACAAACCGGACAATTTAGGCAACAGGAAACATAGCAGGACTCAAGTTCAACAGCACCGCAATCACAAACCACAAATACAACCAAACAGTACCATCACTCGTCTCTTAGTGACCAAACACGCCAGAGCTCAGTTCCTCACCATCAGAACCACAGAGCCTATACACTGTCTTCAGTAGATACTCAATAATTCATAGTAGATACTGAATAATTCATAGTATACAGTAAATAATTCATAGTGGACACTGAATAATTCATAGTAGTTACTAAATAGTTCATAGTATACAGTAAATAATTCATAGTGGATATTGAATAATTCATAGTGGACACTGAATAATTCATAGTAGATACTGAATAATTCATAGTAGTTACTAAATAATTCATAGTATACAGTAAATAATTCATAGTGGATATTGAATAATTCATAGTGGATATTGAATAATTCATAGTGGACACTGAATAATTCATAGTAGATACTGAATAATTCATAGTGGACACTGAATAATACATGAATAAATTTCATAGTAGAATTGCTAATATGAATAATTCATAGTGGACACTGAATAATTCATAGTAGATACTGAATAATTCATAGTGGATACTGAATAATTCATAGTGGATACTGAATAATTCATAGTGGATATTGAATAATTCGTAGTGGACACTGAATAATTCATAGTAGATACTGAATAATTCATAGTGGATACTGTATTAACAATGGAAACGACTCATTAAAAGTGCAAAGCTGCTGAGTCAAAATCTGAATTTCTGCTACATGCGAGTTAGCACTCCTGCTTAGAGCACACACGGACACACACACCACCAGAAATGCAGTTTTCCTGTATAAACAGCTCAGACAGGAAGTCCTTATTTGGGCACATCTCAGACTACAGACCCTGACCTCAGAGTTGGGGGGGTTGGAGGGGGTGGCGATATGGCAGAAATAAAGCCTCACAATACTTCAAAACATATCATGATCCATCAGGTCCTACAATAAACCACAGTGGTGATTATTCAGGGTCTGAACAGGTCTAATTATCCTCAAACACTCCGTAACGCTGATTATCCTCAGGTCATTAATAACAGCCCGAGATGTACCGAAGCAGCATTCGCTCTGCTGACGCGCTGACGGACACGCCGTCCGGAGATCCGTTACTGTCTAAATGACTCCAGTTCACTCTGACCCACACAAAACTAGCTGTTTGCCTGCATGTCACCATGACACCAGCACCGATACAGCATCCCAGGGCTAACACAGGCTGACTGAACAGCAGTGCACTAGCACAGCTCTGCATCACGCTACATTAGCAGTTAGCATCAGACCACATAACAAATACAACATTAAACCACCCAACAGGAAACACAGCAGCAGCTGCCAGAGGTGTCCATTAATCACCCATTTGATTCAGTTCTTTAGGAAACGATTCAACGGATCCTTTCAGCTTACTGTTCATACACTGTGTAAACAGTTCCATTTAAAGGGCTTCACTGCAAGGCTCCTTACAGACCACTTTCAATCAGGTTCTCTTTTCGTTCCTTTTAGTGAGATGTGTTGTAGCTTTACAAAGAAAATAAATAAAAACAAATATAAAATACATAAAATAAAATAAAAATTTTGTAAAAATGTGAATACATTTACAAAAATACAGTTTTCAAAAAGGACTACTGGACTGTGTTTGTATGACCGTTTTCCATCTGGCCCTCCACTACTCCGAGCGACAACACACTCACTGAGCCCAACCGAATGAAACTGGGCTGACATTAAAGGCTCACACGTCAATAACTGATCTGGAAGTGACTTAGAACAATGTTGAAACCATGCACACCAAACACACACCACACATTACCTGTACTATTTAATAATATGGGTTCCTATTAATCTTGCCAGTATTAGTATTAGCAGATATACACATATGGTGTGTGTTAGACTAGGACAGTTCACCTATAAATGAGCTTAAATTATAGGTATATCTAGGTTCTCACTGATGCACAACCCTACCCACAATCTAGAACGTCTTATTTAGCTTGTAAAGAGGAACCTATTATATAAAGAACAATAATTGATCAGCCAGAAAGTACAACACCAAGTAGTTCACATCTCTTATACCGAAAACACAATTTTTAAATGTTCAAGTTTTAATATTTATCGTTTTCACATTTGTAGGGGCCATTTAACCTAATGCAGAGCTCAGGAACTGCCATTCAGGGCACTACAGAGACTGCAGGGGACAAATATTAAACTCCTGTAGAACACAGAAACACACAAACTACATAACCGGACCCAAACACGAGCAGCGGCACCAGCTGCTACGGAAACGTACTGGCAGCAAAACCCCACCATATAATAAAGTACACATACATCATGAGGGATGAAGCAGCCGTGCCATGAATGCTAGTGCACCGTGGGGGGGGTGGGGACATTCGCCGGACGCCTTTATCGGCACTTCCTGTGTCTGTCCTGAGAAGAGTAACGGGGCTGAAATTTATCAGCAACACATTACAGCCGGAAATCAATGAGCTCTGCTTTAAACACGGCACACAACAACATCTGACCAGCATCAATACCCCCCTTCCCCGCCCCCAAGCACCCACCCGCCCCTTCAGAGTGACCAGCATCAATACGCGCACCCCCGGCCCCTTCAGAGTGACCAGCATCAATACCCCGCCTCCCCAGTCCAGCATCAGCACCACTGAGACATACAGCAACCCCCCGAAACGTGTGTCTATATCATAAACACTACTGCTCTATAACTGCACAGCTGTTCATAAACAATAAAGAGACGTTAGAAAGAGGCCAGAATGATGAACAGATCAGCAGAAGGTTCTAACACATGACTGAGGAACTTGTAGAACATAAAACATGAATGGATCATATTTGCTATCTGCACTTCATTGCATTCCTCAGTCTGTAGTGTGCAACAAAAGGACAGCTATATCTACCTACATATTTCTCACAAGAAAAAACGCTCTCCAAGCTTTCTGGATGTTCTAGATAACTCCCTGGTTAGGTCAGGTTCTGGTTCCAGTTAGGGATGTAGAACAGAGGCGTTTCTGAAACAACTGTGCCTGTATTAATCTAGAACAGACAAACAGGGTTAATGTGAATCAGTGTTAGCTTAGCGCTAATATCTCACTAGAATAGCCAGCACATGTTAGCATCATGGTAAGGGTTTATTTTCCCCTCATTTCTTTTATTATTATTATTATTATTATTATTATTATGTTTCCTCATTTATCATGAAACATGAGGTCACATGACCAAAACATCGTTGATTGACGCATCTGTACATGTATATCTAAACACATACGCTACAAAGGACATCATTAAAGCAGTGGTGGGCCGGAGAACCAGGGCCGGGCCCATTCCCTAAACTCACTGCACAGATCACACGACTTCTTAGACCCACCTGAACATGACCTGACCTTTTTGTACATGACCAGTGAAACACATCTGTTTAAATTTGATTAGTGATCTAGAAAGGGGGCGGAGCCTTCAACATTTCTAGTGTTTTTCCCCAAATTCTGGAACTTTCCCTGAGTTTCCTGTGAGTTCGTATGTGTGCATTTGGACTGTACATACAGAGGCTTTACGTCAGGTCAGCATTAAAGGTTGTTGAGTATGGCAGAAACATGTGAATATATAACAGAAACAGTATATAAGAGTGACCGTATATTACAAATTGCATATAAGAGAGCCTGTATAACAGTGACTGTATATAGAAGTGGCTGTATATATCAATGAATATAACTGACTATATATTTAACAGAGACTGTATATATATCCAACAGAGACTGTATATATCAGAGACTATATAACAGAAACTGTATATAAGAGACTATATAACAGACTACATATATATAAAACAGTGACTGTATAAGTGATCATATAATAATGGTTGTATATAACAGTGACTGTGTATAACACTAAATAGCTAACAGACTATATATAAGAGGCTGTATATAACAGTAAAAATATATCAGTGTCTATAGGCTGAACTCTTTCGGTGCAGCTGCTGTAAGAAGCTCATACGATGTGATGTGTAATAAGAACAGCCGGTTTCCGTGACCTATATTAGATCTGGACTAACTACATGTAGAACTTTCTGCATCCGTCGTGTCGGTGGTGGTTCTACCCAGCTTATTAATCACCTCACCCTCCCTCAGATACTGGCTGGGGCTGGTGGAAGGCTTACACAACCAGTTTCACTCAGCAACAGTGATGCTGCACTGACACTGACAGCAGCAGCGCCAGCGCTAATACTCCACAGCACATTGGCTCGCTGTGGGCAGCTTCTCCAGGCTCCAGCTCTGAAAGTGCCTTTTGTTTTTATTTGGTATTATTCCTCTCCTTCCTCTCTTTTCTCTCTCTCTCTCTCCTTCCTCCCTCTCTCCCCCTCTTTTACCCCTCTACACTGGCCTAATTTTAGCCAGATATGACGACTGTTAAGAGGGTGGATGTGCTGAGAGCTGGAGGAAAAATGTCACGCCGGCCCTTTAAATGGTGAAGCGAACACATTGAGAACTTCCTGAGTGACGCCCCCCTTCCTGCGCTCCAATTGGCCGAGGGGCCCTCCCTCCCGTCTCCTGATTGGCTGCTGGTATCCAAGGGCTGGGCGGCGAGGTCTCTATAAATAAACCTGGTAGCTTGTGCTGTATCAGCAACCCTTCCCACAATGCTGTTCTCCCTCTCTCTCTCTCTACCCCTTCTTTTTTCATTATTCCTTTTCTCTTTTCCTTTTCTCACTTTGTTCTTTTTCCTTATAACTCTCCATCTTTCCTCCATTTTCTGCTTTTTTTCTTGATCTCTCTCATCATTCATCTCCCTCACTCCATTTTCTTTTTCTCCATTACTCCTTTTTATCTTTCTCTCTAGTCCTTTTCTTCTGCTTTTCTTCACTCTCACTGGTTTTTCTGTTTTCCATCATTTTTATTTTTTCTCTTTCCCTTTTTTCCGCCTCACTTCCTATGCATTTCAATCTTGGTCTTCGCTTTCTCTCCTACTTCCTTTTTGCACTTTCTTATGTTCCTCCTATTCCATCTTCCGGTCTCTTACTTAAGCCTCCTTTCTGCCACATCCTTCTCTTTCTCGCTTTCTTGCCATCTCTCATTATCCTTCTTTAACTTCCTGTTCTCTCTCTCTCTCCCCCAGTATGTATTGTTGGTTATGTGAGCATTAAAATGTAAAGTTGTTAAATATATCAGCTGAGCGCCGCCACCTCCACCACAGCTGACCAAATACAGCTGCCAGCTGCCAATCAGGGTGTCGCCATGGTAACAGGCCGGCCCACTCCCTGTCTCTAAGGCACAGGAAGAGGCCGGTGGTGAAGAGGGAAGAGAGAAAGCAGAACAGCTGAACATGCCCACCCCCCCCATCCCGCCCACCCCACGGTAAACCCACAGCCCCCCCACCCTTCAGTGTCCGCATCGACCCCTATCTTATTCCCTGTTAGGGTAACAGAAACCGAGCACAGCCAAAGTTGGACAGGTCGCGCGAGGCACGAGGGAGACGGAGAGAAGGGCTAGCATGTTTGTTAGCGCACAGGTACGCTGGTCACGCCTTATGATGAAAATTTTGATTAAATTCAAATCTTACAAATTACAAAAAACAAAATTGAGCTCAAATTATGAATAGAAACAAACTTCAAAAACTCCAAACAACACAACTCTTCTATTAAACAAACTATTAACCACTGTCATTGTTCCATATCGCCTCCTACACTTCCTGTAGTGTATTAGAGTCTGTCAGAATGAGCGTGTGGGTCGTACTGCCCCCTACACTTCCTGTAGTGTATTACAGTCTGTCAGAATGACCGTGTGGAAAACCATATCAAACCCCACCTCTTCCTTTGGTGACACTCGTTAGCTGTGTACACTAGAACATCAAACGAGAAGCCAAGTTATACTGCGCCAATCACAAGCACACCACAAATCAAACCTCTAGTAGGAACAGCCACACTTCCGGTGGCAGCTCATCCAGAGCAAATCTAAAGCATCCAAAGCTGTTCCAATATGGAGTCTCCTCTACAGGACTCTACAGAGCACACAGTACATCAACCCTAAAGTCAACATCAAGACTTCCACAGCTAACCACACTAATAAGAGGGAACGGGTTCTACAGAATGAGGTCCGGGGACTCAGTCCAACTGTAACAAGTGACACTGTGATCTATTCGGAGGTGAAACCGGCAAGGGTGCCGTGCCCTAGAGCGTGAGAGATCACATGGCTGTCATGCCCTGTACCGCGCTAGCTGGCTGTGGAATAAGAACAGCTGGACGTTCCTGTACGCGAAGCTCCAGTATGAATTTCTGGGTGTTGAGGAAATGTGGGTTAGGAGTCTGTAGCTTCAGCAGGGTCAAAGCTAAACTCCTAACCCACATTCGCCTACAACAGGGACATATATTCATACTGGAATACTGGAGATAACTTGATGGGAATCCTGATTAGCCCATATATACGAGATACATAATTTCCATATACGGATGTAAACTGTACGCAAGACGTATAAAGGTGGTGATGATTGTTTGGTCTTATCTGCTGGTTACCTGGCTAACTGATTTATAAAACCTCAAATTTCAAAACAAATATAAATATTACATCCACAGGTCACATGTCAGGTACCAAAATGAACTACGCTACATTATATAGTCCTATTCATTTACTCAGCGTTTGACTTCAGTACACACGCAATGACTACATCAACCAATCATGAAGTTTTAAGTTAACAAGTAACTAAATAACCAGCGACACCGTGAGGCAGGTACTCATGATAAAGGCTACCAATCAGATTCACTCAGCTCAAACCGCTGATAAACCTCTCTGTTTATCCAAAGGCATCTGTGGAACTCTAGATGGCTGGAATCAAGGCTAATCTTAGAGAGCTTAGCGCTACGCTAGCCTGCCCTGGCGAGCTGGACCACAGAAATCTCTCTCACTACCGCATACCTGAACACCTACTTTTAACACCATAATCAAATCTGATATCACATCAACAGATCGCTGGACATCCGCTCGCACAGAGGCCACAGCTTGTTGTCGTGGACATCCTGAGCGCTGCAAGCCAACAACACCACAACGATCGCTAAAGCTTTGAAGGGTGACCTGGCCAGAAATTCTAACATGCTAACACCACTAGAAGTGAATCAAAGCTAATGGAAACGAGATAGCATTCAGGTTCTGAGATTTCAAACCATGAGGTGTAATAGTGTTTCACCAACTCTACCACACAGGATTCCACTCCTGCTAACCGTCATGAATTTCTCAAGGCAGGATTTCTAGGTTAGCTGGGTAGGAAAGGCGGCCCAGTTGAAGAGGTAGGGGATGTTCCTACCGGATGATCCTCCGACATAACCCCAAGTCACAACTGTGTAAATTGGACAATCCTCAGCTTATCTTAGGCTTTCAGGGCTAACTGAGAAACCCTGCACTGTGAAACCTCTCCCAGGACTGGGCGGTCTCTGCTCTCAGCCAACACTAGCTAGCTTCACACCATCACTCTCACCTGCATAACTAATCCATAAATCAGTCTTGTACAGCTAACACAGCGACAAACACTGAACACAGTCACATTCATTTTAGCACTACAGAGGATTTGGAGACCCCTCTGGTGGACATATATAACTGCATGCAACTTGTGGAAAAAATATTGTGATGTCAGCTGCGCTTCGGTCGCCCACAACCCGGATAATCTGACTTTTACAGCCATTTATATTTATTTATGAAGACTATTTATATTTCCTCAGAGCCATGTGCAGTATTTAACAGTTCCTGTTGAATCGACACCAAAGCTAGAACCTTTGACTGTTGAGTCCACAAAACAAGAACATGAGCTATAAATGGCAACACAGTCACAGTGAACGAGAAGGTTCATGTTCAAACCCATAGATCGCAGCATTAGTTTATATTGCTTAGCTTTAGCAATTAGCCAACTCAAGTGTTCTCTCTGTGGTTTCTCTGATGGGTACATCTGCTTAGGTGTTGGTGTAAACGTATAATGCAAATACTAGCTTGTGAGGTTCCACGTGTTCTGATGTACCATCTCAAGGCAAAGTTAGCATGAGCAGGTCTCATTCACTCATTCATCAGCAACGCTAGCACCCTCCTAGCTATTTGTTCAACATCCACTGTGCCTGGTGGACACCCACACACCTCATCGCCAAACTAGTCTGGCTGTTTTAGGGTTTGTGTGATAAAGTGCACTGTGTCTCGCAGTCTGACTCAAAAGAGGAGGAGGAAGACGAGGAGGAGGAAGAGGAAGGGGAAGGATTATTCATGAGGGTCTGCAGTGTCGCTCTCTCGCAGACATACAGGCTTCATCACTACAACACTGGCAGCCAACAACAACCAAAAGTGCCTCCTGTAGAAACTGTAGACTCAGTGTATACCACAACACCTACATTTAGAGCTTAGAGTTATACACTCGACCTAATGAGAAACTGTAGAACAGACTCAGTCTATACCACAGTACCTACATTTAGAGCTTAGAGTTATACACTCCACCTAATGAGATACTGTAGAGCAGACTCAGTCTATACCACAGTACCTACATTTAGAGCTTAGAGTTATACACTCCACCTAATGAGATACTGTAGAGCAGACTCAGTCTATACCACAGTACCTACATTTAGAGCTTAGAGTTATACACTCCACCTAATGAGAACCTGTAGAACAGACTCAGTCTATACCACAGTACCTACATTTAGAGCTTAGAGTTATACACTCGCCCTAATGAGAACCTGTAAAACAGACTCAGTCTATACCACAGTACCTACATTTAGAGCTTAGAGTTATACACTCCACCTAAAGAGAAACTGTAGAACAGACTCAGTCTATACCACAATACCTACAGTTTGAGTTACACACTCAACCTAAGGCAATTAAAAGTCCAAAACGTTAAGATATATGGGACGTGGTCATTTTGTGTACTCATAGCTTCTAGTGATCAACATACAACTCATAGGCTAAGCGAGCTGTTTTAGCCTTGCTAGCAGGTAAAATCAGCACTGAAGCCTCGTCGCTACCTACTGTAGCATTACTCAAATTACCCCACAAGATACATACCACCATCACACCAAAATATGAAAGCTCAACAAAACTGCTGTAAGCGCTGCGCTACAGTTTGTCTTTAGGTTTTACGGGATGTTCTGTCAAGCTTGTCCAACCGTACAACAACCATAGCTACAACAACACGCTTGTGGGTGGAGCATGAAGAGGGTAGCGTCTCCAGCCTGCTCCGTATCTCTCAGCGTGAACTTTAAGACCTGTCTTGACCGCTGAGTCAGACTCACACTATTAATAAAGGCCATCTGGGTCGCCGCCTCAAACAGTGACACTAGGAAATTGAGAACTCGCGCAGGACATTAAAAATAAAAATACCATTTCAAAAATAATCTGAACCGTATGAAGCTCACCCTCAGCAACAGGCACAGACGTCGCTGCGGGTGCACGCTACGAGGGACTTTCAGCACTGGTAGCGGAGGGGACGGCTACGGCATCTAGAAATAAGCCTGTATTAATGTTGTAGGCGGGAGAAACGTCCCTAAAATGAGGCGATGTTGGAACATATTCTTGTCGACTAGGAAACTGGGAACATCAGTTTGGCGGTTGTTATCCAGTCCTAATCATGGCCTCAACAACCAGGCATGCGCCCGACTGGACGTTCTTTATGCCGGCTGTGTGTTTGCTTGCTGTACTGCTCGTGCAGGATCCTCGGTACTAGCTCTACATACAGATCCATTATCTGTACCAGCAGCATTGTCATGGTAAACTCGACCTCCAAGAAACTTGGTTCACAAAAACCATCCCACTTACACACATGACTTTTATACATCCTCAATCAGACCATGTGTTAAATTTCATTGCTAGCTCATTGCATGCTAACATGCATGATGTTTCGAAGCCATTCATCAAACTTCAGTCCAAATGTACCGATAACAGGGTCACAGTGTCAGAAACCACACTAACAAGTCTACTTGAGGTTCTTGGTTAGCTTGACCCAAGCGCGTAACGATTTAGGCTTACTGTTAGCATGATGCTAATCGGGCATCTATGTTACTTATTAGCTACATTTCCCTCGTGGCTCCAACGAAAACAAGCGAAACTTTAGACGGCAAACATCTTGGGTGATTGACTATCGCTTAGCTTGTTATGCTAGCCACGATTCAGCTAACAGAACGCTGAACAACTATGCTAACTGTTAGCATGGTCGGAGAGCTCTGATGGGAGGTGTTTGTTATGAATTGCTTCCTTAAGATGAACACTAGTGCCCACATTATTAACATACTATGGAAATGCTCATGGGTCATGCTGGGTCGTACGTGTCAGTGGGGCAGACGATGGTCCAAAATTCACGTGCCATACTGGTTTCAACCGGGGATATAATAACTACTTATAACTGATATGATTAATCTTTAATAGGCTCGTGTACAGCCTGTGTGGGCGGGCCGTGTACAACACACCTTCCTAAATACTGTTTACACTTCGGCCAGAGTGGATGACCTGTTGAGCCCAATCGCTGTGTATTTATAGAGGTGTATTTAAACACAGTATATAATAGTCATTAGCTTATGTTCTTATTGGTTCTCCATGATTGGATATTTTCCTGTGGTCTCATTTACTACAGTAAACCTGATTGATTCCCTGTTGATCAGTTCATCAGAATGGTGGTAATATCGGTCAAACATGAACATGTTATGTTAATTTATTAGTGCACATGGATATGACTCTGACAGCATCAGCATCATCATCATCATCAAGCATCCCTAAATTCAACCCCTGAAACCATCTTCATCGACCATCATCAGCCCCAACAGTTTATATCAACCCCCTCAAAACTGTCTTCAGTAACCCCCTTAAATCCGTCTTCAACCTCAAAACCGTCAAACCCTCATCTGTCTTTTGTGGTGATTATGAACAGGACTAAAACAGCATGCTGGGTATAATAAAGGCAGGGACAGATCCTATAACGGAAGATGAGCTACTGTATATCTACATGTGTCTGAGGCTGTAATTCAGTTGCACTGATCACAGATTTACTAATTAGCCAAAAATTCGAGCTTTAATCACAAATCAACTTAAACTTTGACCTCAGAATCAAATCTAACGTGCATCATTACATCGACAGCCCTGCACATTCCTTGAAAGAGAGAGCAAGAGACAGAGGACGAAGCGAGAAAGTAAGACCTGCTAAATATTTAATATGCTTTCCGTGATGGGACACATGGCGCCTGTGTCTGATCGGGGGGTTGTGGGGGATGGTGGGTGGTCTTGGGGGTGCCTAGCAGGGGCTGTTATTGAAGTCCTTAACAAAAACAATAACATGTTTTTGTTCTGGTCCGAGTCTTCCACAACATGTGGAGGAGGGGCGAGGGTGGCCAATCAGAGAGAGACGATGGAAGTGTGTCATGGTTTTCCCCGGAAGTGCCTGCCGCTGGATCTCACCCGTTAAATTACAAAAACATCAGCTGGCTTTAACCCGCTGTGGCCCGACTGAGGCCACGCTCTCTCTCTCTCTCTCTCTGTGCGCCCCTAAAATCTTCCCCCAGGCAGCGAATTCCAGGGCTGCACAAGGTTTCGCCTGTACGGTCATGGGTTCTGATCTTAGTCTCAGTAGTACTGAAATCACAGTGGCTGCAGCACGCCAACATCCCACCTCCAGATGAGGGTCTCTGGGTGTTTTCAACGAATGAATGGAATACAAGGAATTCAACAGTGATAACTCAATCAGGAGACAATATCAGGCCAATATATCAGTAGATCAATACATTGTTTGGGTTCTAACATTATCTAGCTCTACAGGACTACATGCCAGTAGCTCACACTGTTCTCACAGGTCTCAGGTTTCGGTGTTTCACAGCTACTTCCACTGAAACCGAACTTTTAGTTCTGACTAGCCAACAATAACCTCAGCAGAGCTGTGCACACGTCTCAGGTGCCCATCAAACCGCTTGAAACACATCACGAGGATGGTACATGTGTTGGCAATATATTTTTGGGCTACTTTGAAAAACACCGGAAGATTCGGTTCCTCAGTTCCCACTGCAGTCTAGCCTTTACGTGGACTTGCTAGCACACTGCTACCTGGTGCATTCACAGATATTTGTTTTTTTATATTTACTCAAATATTGGGACTTATTTTTGAGCAAATAACTGCCCAGATAAACGTCTTTGAGAATATATGTCTCAGACGAATGCACGGTCGGTATGTATGAATTACTGCTGTTCAAAATCTACAGGAGCAAGACATCCCTAACTTTTACTTTTCCCGAGTCAATTCGGATTATTCTGCTGGGTCAATTCATCATGAAACGACAAACGCCAACAGTGACGACGTACAGTTTCATGAAATCTAGACGCGTTTCTTTCGTTTATGCATAAAGGTGACACTAACACGCCATTCTTCATGACCCGTTATGTTTGAGAAGCCAATGTGAGACGACAACAGAACGACTGACCACCTAAAAACTACACATGGATCAACTTTCAAGCAAAACCGCCGCACGCATCCAAGTACTAGTTACATCGGCAAGGTTGACATGACCGTTCCCAACCTTTAGACTTTAGACCCAGGACCTGGACATCAAAGGCAGCGAGGGGAGAGAGGGAGGGAGGAATAGGGGGGGTAGGGCAAAGTTCGGAGATTGGGATGAGTTGTTTGCAAGCTGTGTATTACACACGCACACGAATGGTCCAAACTCCTGAAACCGCACGCTCGGGTCAGATTCGTTCTCCTGACATGATCTCTTTTTAGCTTCAGCGTGCTCCTCTGCACCACATGGAGCATGGCTGTGTTCCAACCCAAGACTAAAAAAACCCTACTCCCCTACGCCCTTCCACCCTGCAAACCAGCGCACGCCATACTGTTTGGTAATCGTCACTGAAGTCAGAAGAACTGGCTAGTACATTAATGATGTAGCGTACTAGCCAATTTGAGCTTACAAAAAGTGATTTTAGAACATGGAGAGGAACCATGCAGACTGTTTATAGTGCGCTGCCACATGTAGTCAAAGCGTGGGCATGTTAAAGCTAGCTAGCGTGAGCTAACTGCAAACCAAGGCATGATTCAATAATGTAAGAAGGCACCGCACACCCATTTGTCGGTTCCATTCAGGGCAAGGCATGAATTAGTGTGGGAGCGTAGGACGCTGTGAGTACTAAACTGAGTAACCAAACAAAACAAGTTCTAGACTCCTATCTGGGAGATAGGACAGCAAGTTTGGGAATCAGAGTTGACTCCTGGCTTGAAGGACGTTCTGATGGAGGCTAGATGTAAACCGAGAACGAGTCTGAGTTTGAGTAATGGGTTTTTGGTCACCAGCTGCTGTAAACAAACTCTGCTCACTAAAAAACACAACCTACACGTTCTACACCAAACTCTTCACGTTCTACACCAGTTAGGATGCAATAAATTATAGACACAGTGCAACGAAACCCAGATACATATTTTATTTTTGCCACATCCTTATTCAAATTTTTGCTCCACCTTAAATGCCCCTGCAGTTATATTCTGAAATATCCTCTGCATCTCTTAAGGTGGACCAAAACACTCGAATTAGACTTTCTAATATCTGTAGCTACTCAAAATTGGGCAAACTAAGCATAACCGTCCAGCGGGAACTGGAGTTGTGCACTATAAATCCACAATGACCTGGTAAAGCATTTCAACAGCAATTACACGTCATATTAACAGAAGATCTTCTACGTTTGCAGACGGAAAGCCAGGCTAAAACCTGATTTAGAGTATCTATATTCATACTGTCTTTGTTTAATTACTAAAGTTGCACTAGATGGAAAGAAAACTCTTAATGCTGAAGGTAAAAGGGAACAAAGCTTCGCGATGGTCTCACTGAGACTGAAACTTTTCAAAGAAACCCCCCCAAATCTGCTCTACTGTACCCTTACATACATTAGTCCAACAACATAAACGTACACCAGGCAAAGGGAAGTGGCCGGGAGAGTACGTGAAAGGACTTCATTTCCCTGAATCGGAACAGCAACCCCCACCACCCCACCCCTTTCCCCGATTTGGATCCACACCGGCTGGCATGGAGACAGGCGTCATGTTTAAGACACCACTTCACAATAAAAGTGAAACCCGAAACCCGAGAGCTTGTGCTCTGGAGCCCTTGGAGCTTTCATGGATCTTGTTGGTCACTTGCTGCGGCAGCTATCTTTAAGACAGTTAGTCATACCTCTGAAACTCTGTTATGTGCAGAGAGCGCTCGACACACCAGGCTGGACGACAGAAATAGACAACAGGAGAGAAGTCGGTTGGATACACAGATATAAATAACCGGACACAATAAGTAATAAGCAGAAGTCACTTCGTATCGCCAGGTTCGTCCCCTCCCGCTGCCATGAGGAGCCTCTGTTCATGAGAACAGTTACTAGTTTAATGGCTTTACGGTTCTTAGGCGGCTAAACAGTTAGCACACAGTTTAGAGTCAGGACTACATGCAGGACAGCAAGCAAAGCTCCTGAAGGATCTAAATAGAACCATGAACACTCATAGAACCATCTGCATGCTTCTTCACATGTTGAAACAGCTCCAACAGATTGGTGGAGAACCTGTTGTGTATGTTTCTAAAAAAAAAAAAACTCAAACAGGGTTCTGCTATTACTATGATATATGTAAAGCTTAGAACCATAGATAAAACTCTGTTGTGCTATATATATATTCAATCTCAAGAACCATTGCACCAACTTCTCTTGAGTGAGCAAGGTTCTATTCCCAAGCTTTGCTTGCACTAAAGAACCCATGGAAAAAAATCATCTGGACCATTTCACCTGCAAATGCAAATGGGGAAAACTGGATGTCAATCCAGAACTCTCAGACTGGTTCTAAAGTTCTGTAACGATAACAAACCTCATCGCTGCAACATAAATACTGTAGATCATCAGAAATCATTCAGTCACTGCATCCCAAACATTCTGATCACATGCCTATGAATCTACAGATCCATACTTCTTCACAAACAGCTCAAAGACACCGACAACTAACTACCAGCTCCCATACGAGCAAGCAGCGACAGAAAACTAGGCCAGGGCCGAGGGCCGTGGTCAGAGCTGAGGGAAGGGCTAACTAATAGCTGGCTGAGATGGGAGTCCCTGTGGAGTGCACACAGAACCAGTGGCTGGTCACCGGAGCTTTAGAAATGGGAACTTAAAAACTCATTCCAGGCAGAAACGTTCAGAGAACGTTAGCAGCGGCTGGCATAGCGTAACAGAGTTGTGAGGTTTTCTTGTGAGTGATGAAATGCAGTTTGGTTCAGATTTCTTCTTCTGCGCTCCCAAAGGTGCTGCTGGTGTCGTTTCAGCATTAAATAGGTCAGTTGGGTGGGGGTGGGGGTGGGGGTGCGATACTTGCCCACTGGAACATAAACCCGTGGACCGTCTGATGCTCCAGCTTGAAAAGACATTTACATTAAACTTTCGCCCTGAGTCGGAGGGAACCCGATGCACAGATGATGTAGATTGCTTGTTTGGACACTTTGGTGAAACTGGCCAATTAAGCAATTATAACTTAACGGCATTACAGAGCTTAACACCTGATGGGTAATTGAGTCAGTTAATTCCTTGAGCGAGAATAAGAACAGGAACGAGATAACCAGATAAACAGCAAATTATAGACAGAGGATCAAACAATTAGCTACACCTGCAAGAAACCGCGTCACCAACTGGGGATCATCAATTGGAACAAGGAGTCTTGAAGACTTCTTCAAGGTCCTAGCAGTCATGACCACAGACCTCTAGCTAAAACCAGTCTATTACATTTTGGGTAATAAAAAAATTTTGTTTTGATGTTTTTTTGATGAATGAGGACAAAAGTAAAATGGCACATCGATAAGCAACACTGCCGGAAACACAATTAAACACAAAACAAAATTATCCTCATTATCCTTATATCTTCATTTTTGTGGTTTTACTGTTTTTGACACAATTTAAAACACCTGTGCTCTATATATTTTGAGCGTAAATTTCATTATTGACCCAAAGAATGGAGTCTAAATTCCATGACTACAGAAGTATAGCATGTGTTTCCTTTTCCTGTGAAGTTACATGCAGCAATCCAAAGACCACCCAGTATATCCATGAGGTGAGCTACTGTTTAAATGAACAGTTTAGCCAAGGAAGCTAAAGCTACAAATTATCAAGATGAATAGAAACCAATTAGCACCATTACAATCAGAGACTACCAGCTCACAGCATGTTTGGTTGAACTATTTCTATTAAATGCCCTCTGGGGCATCAACCACATCGCCTCCCTCTGCTCTGCCCAACCTATAAATCCCAGAAGTTCTCTTAATTCCATGCAGAACGGCCAGTTCTGGAGCTCAGTGTTCTGCTCTAGCATTCCCAGCAACAGGGTGATCATCAGCGTGAGCTCACAGCACAGCGCAGTGCGCATCCACACGCACACATCAAAACACACCGAATCCACACAAACAGCTCAGTCCGCCTCTGCAGCAGCGCAGGAACGTTCTCATGATTGTTTGAAGGAGCCAGTGCTAAAACAATGGCGGGAAAAGGAACCTGAACCTCTACGGGAGTCTCCAAAGTGTGTGAAAGAATTGACCAATCCACATCCGGCACTTCCCAGGGCACAGAAACCACAGCCCTCGTTAAGGACCATCCGAAACTCACTAACAGCTGGAACGCTACTGCTAACGTGCATGAAAAGCGTTCTAAATATTGGTTTATGGTTCTGGTATTCCGATGTTCCATTTTTACACAGATATATAATATAATATAATATAATATAATATAATATAATATAATATAATATATCTTAAGTGCTGAAACTCTGATGGGTCGTTAGCTCAAGTATTCTGATTCCAAATCTGAAAATTCCTAGGAATACAGTCACATTCCAGACAGCACTATGAATATACAATAGCACACAAACACAACAACATTGATTAAAAACAAGGCGGAACTGGGTCTTCCCGGGAATTCCCCGCTTATGCGTTGTTACGTCATCACTACCCTGCATGTTTTTCCAGCATATTTTTTAAGACTTCACTGTGTGGCTGTCATGCTGTATTGACGAAAGATCAGCATGACTTCCTTTCAAGACTTAAAAATAAACAAACAAACAAAACTGATGCGTCTTGACACACTGATACATCACAACGAAGAGGCTAGACTTCCGAAGCTTCCATCAGTTTCTCAGACCATTCCCATTCTACTCAAGAACAACCACCACCACAACATTCCCCTGCATGAGCTCCACAGTTGGTTTGGTCACACCAAACATGAAATTTGGAACTCCCACCACGATTCCACAGCCTTATTCACAGGGCACAACTCCGCAATTACACGTACACCTATGCTGGATGGAGAAACAGAGGTTCTACTAACTTCGCGAGGGCTTCCGGAGCAGGTGGGACTGCGGTAGGTAGCGACTCTGATCCGGGTTGCCAATCCACGACTCGGTCGACAGGTTGGCGACCATTCTGTTAGAAGGCTGTGGCTTCTCCTCCACGGATGAAGTGATCACCATCGGAAATGCTTTAGTGTTGAGCCGTGATCTTCAAAGAATTACATCAATTGAGTTTGTTTGGGGGGGTGGGGGGGGATCGGGGTGAGTTCAGAAAACCAATCTGGAAAAAGTTGTTGACATCAAGTACAATATAATCCTTTCCACATGCTTCAATCGTGAATCTTCGACACAGCCGGGTACATCCAATGTAGACCAAACTCGAGCGCGAGCCGTATATGAATATAACTATCTATGTATGTGTATATATATCTATAGAATAAAGTTTTAAACTCAAGTCAACCACAAAAATATCTCTCGATCGCTAGTGAAATCCTGAAGTGACGAGACTGATGAACGAAAAAGGCACCATTAAGTTACTTCCAACACTGTTGTTTCACTATGTCCTTGCTATTCCCTTTATTACTGTTAATCTAAGGCAATGAACTGGGTTTCAGGCAACAATCCTCACGTTAAGCGTAAAAAATATAATATACATATTCAAACTACCAATCTGCAATATATATCTGTATTATATACTCTGTTACACATATATATATATATATATATTTCTCTGCTTATATGGGGATGAAATTATTTGGTTACTAAAGTTTGCTTTGCTCTAACACTAGCTAGTTTCATTGTCCTCTGTTGCTGAGAAGATTCCATCAGGGTTTGGAGAAAACTGAACGATGACACGACAAGAGCGTGGTTGAAACAAGAAGCAAGTCCCACTTGAGTTTTCCAGTCCAGATAATAATACAGCAGCTGGCAAAGAGGACCCGGGCGTGCTGGTGGGCTGAGGGTGGGGGTTGGGGGGGTCTTCAGTTCCAACACCTACATCTACCCCATCACTATCTCTAAAAATAGCGAGGGCTTCTTGGGTTGCGTCCGCGTATCCTACAGCGAAGCCGTCAGCGAGAAGGAAGGACAGGTGCAGGGCAACCTATTTCGTTGCCTTCTGACTTTTCTAACCTTGCAGCTTTAATCCCTGGTGTGGCAGAAAGTGGGGAGGTGGGGGCAAAAAAGTACTTTTGTTTACTTTTGCCCTCCTCCTTCTCGTCCTCCTCCTACCGAAGTCAGCAGGCGCGAGGACCCGAATGCTGTGGGCTGGTCAAAAGGCGTTCAAAGTCACAGACGATGAGACCAACTACAACAATAACAACAACAACAACAACAATGCACTGTCAAGTGAGAGGTGCATCCAATAGATGTGCATGCACGAATGACGACTACGCAAAAGTGCTAAAGTGCAAGTCCTGTTACAGGCACGAACAGTACCACTGTTGTAATGGAGAGAGGGAGAGAGGGGGGTCTTGCTTATCCGGAGGTGTCCTTTCCAAGGGGTCTGCACACCAGGAAAGAGTTTATACGAGTCACTTGGAGGAGTTGTGCTGCTGCTGCTGACTTTATATACCAGGAGGAAAGGAAAGCACTCCAGCAGGGGTCCAAGGTCCACCAGTAATGAGTTAAATCGATCCACAGAGCGACTTTTCAGCGCCAAGCATAAACACACGGTGTGTTGTCAAGCTCACTTCCATCCTGAGTTGCTGCTGCTGCTGTTGTTGTTCACGTTGTCACATTATGTCGGCGGCGCTTCTCCCCCTCAGTCCTTCTCCAGCTTTACTCCCGCGACTCACTCCCAGACGCCAAGCGATCGCCTCTCTGTCGAACCTGTATTTAATCTCGTTGTCCGTCCGCACCAGGCTGCTTTGCCGTTGTTGTTGCCCGCTGTCTCGCCTCTCCGCCCGGCACCAACTCCACACCCTGCGATGCGGACTGTACCATCAGCGGTTAAACACAAAGGGGGGGAGGGAGAGCGCGGAATGCTCCATCCGCGGGCAGAGGGAGGGGGGATAAAGTGGCGAATCACTCGCTCAGTTGACGCAGCTTCAGCTTGTTTGGAATCCTATCCTGAGAAAGATTTAATTTGTCTGTCAGACAGCACACGTTTGGTGTACTTACCCAAGTTTACACCACCAATACACGGGTTCTAGCTCTTAGCATTCGCTTACCACTCTTGACAGCTGACTACCTTGCCACTGTATACTCCCCTATGTGATACACGTTCCCCTCCATCTTTATATGAAGATGTCAGGAGTTTTAGCATTTATCTAGCTAGCTCCCGGCTAAAGACAACTCCTTCTCAGGGAGAGTTACACGGTCACACTGAGTAAAAAAACTAAAAACCAGAAATAAAGTCACACGAAATCATGTCTACGTCTCTTGTGTGAGGTAAAGGTGTGTTGGTGCTGCGTCCTGTGGCCGTAACGTTCAGGTAGAAGCGTCCTGTGTATTTGTTTTCTTGTCCCCCTCAGAGTTTCAGCCAACTTTTTTTCTGTGCTAAAGCGCGCGCACCCGCGCGCACAGACCCAGCCTTCTCCCGCCCTCTCCTCCTGCTCTCGCTGACGCGCGTTCGCGTGCTCTGTTGCTAGCCGACGCCACGGCAGCTCGCATGCGATTGGCCGGAACGGGTCGCTCCCGCTGTTTCGGTTGGTCAGCTCGCTGATGTGGGCGGAGCCGAGGGGAGAGCGAGCGCGAGTCTGCCCTTCCCCCCTCCCTCTCCCCCCGCCTAAACTCCTCGTTGTCTCTAAACGAAGCCAGAATGACGCGAGAATAACACAGGACCTCAGGTAAATGGACACTGAGTGCTGAAGGAGGGGATAAACAGCGGAACTTGGGAGAACTATGAGGCAGATTAGCCCTTCTTCGAAGCTCACATTGCTCACATTTCTCAGTATACACGTTTCGTTTTGCACCAGTCAGGCATTACAGCGTCACACCATAGAGAAACATGGACCAGACCCTTGCTCATTCGTCAGCCTGCAGAGGAACTGAAGTTCCACAGGGTTAGTCCTTCATCGGTATAAAAGCAGGAACCCTTATAAACAGGCACGGTTAAACGGAAATCCTGACTGAGACATACAGGCCCCAATGTGGTGTGCAGGTCCAACACTATCACACGAGCTGTATAAACCAGCTTCCATCAAATGAGTGCCCTCTCTGAGGAACACCGAGCTAAATATGTAGTTCCAACTCTTGATACATCATTTAGCCTTTCCAGCTTTAGCTAGAACGTGACATCACTGAACCACATATGTACATACAGTATATGACATCATCTTGGTGCGACTCTGGTGGGGAATTTGACTATTTGTCGTTTGTGTTAAATGCCATAATGATATGTGGTTTACAGGCCTGTTCTAAGGCATACAAGTTTTACCAGTCAGGGTTAAAGGAGCAATGTGCGAGATGACAACCTGAATAATTCATACTCCAAATAAATAAGGGGAAACAGATCAGCAGAAAACTGTGAAGACCATGTCTACTGTACAAAACAAGAAAAAAAGTCTCAAAAGCATCTTCAGCCCTGGAAATCAGCGCTTCTATTTACTTAACGTCTAGCCAGGGCTAGCCTGTTAGCATGCTTACTTCAGTAGCTATATCTGCAGCACGATGTATAGACGTCTACTACATAATAACAAAAGTGTTATTTCTGCACATTGTGTTCATAAATTCAGGAAGTTCTAAACCTAACCTTTTCCATATTGCCCTCTTAACAGCACTAATAAGCATGTAAACTACAGTGACACTGATCCATTCAGTGCTGCCGCTGTCGGTTCACTCTCTGAAGTTTGAGTTATTTTATAAGTCTTGTTTCAAAGCTGGAGCCCCTCTTCAAGTTCTCCTATTGTAGACCGCAGTATGCTTCCAACTGTAGTGCGATTCCCTTTAAACACAACAACAGAAGGAAAACTGACAGACAAGCCTTCGGCTGTCCCGCAGAGCAATTTGATTAACATTTACTACAATGTTCATAAACGTCTCTCAAAAGTATATATATATATATATATATATATATATATATATATATATATATATATATATATATATGTTTACCTGATGTTATTACTGTAGTGCTCCTGTATAATAATCAGTATTCATATAATATGGCAGTTTTATCCTCAACTCATTCCTACAGTATTCCAATAGATGTCCGTACCAAGGGGAAGGGTTATTACGGTGTAGTTGTAGTTTCAGGTTGTGAAGGTGAGGGTGTATGCTTGCACACATCATCATCATCAACACCACAAACTCGTTTACCTGCTGATATATTACAGGGAACGCTCTAAAAGTTCCTTTTCCTCTCCAAACATATTGCAGCCCCCCATTTCCAAACTCCCACCCTCCTCTTTATGGATCAAGAAGAAGAACAAGGGGGAGAAGGAAAAAAAGGAGGAAAAGGAAAAGAGAAAGAGGAAGAAAAGGGGTATAGGAGAAAAGGGAGGAGAAGGAGGAGAGAATGGAGCAATGGCAAGAAGGAGGAAAAGCAGAAAAGAAGAAGGAGAAGAAGAGGAGATTGGGAGGAGAGAATGAAGAAAGGGGAAGAAGAAGGAGAGGAAGAAAAGGGAGAAGGAGGGGTAGGCAGGAAGAAAAGAAGAAAAGGAGAAGGCAAAGAAGAAGAAAGAAATGAAGGAGAAAAGAAAAAAGAAGGGAAATAGGACGAAGAAAAAGAAGTACAAGAAGAAAGTAAGAGGGAGGAGAAAAAGTATGGGTAGGAGAACAGAAAAAACAAAGAATAAAATAAAGAAAATGAAGAAGAAACTAAAGAAGAAAAAAAGAAGAAAAAGAAGTAGAAGAAGAAAAACAAGAAGAAGGAGGAAGAGGGACAGAGGGAAGAGGAGAAAAATGAAGAGATAATAATAATAATGTGTAGAAGGAAATAAATAAGAAGAAAAAGTAGAAGAAGAAGGAGGAGAGGAGAAAGAAGGAAGAAGGAGGGGTAGAGAACAGAAAAAAGAAGAGAAAGAATGAAATGAAGAAGGAGAAGAAGAGGAGGAAGAAGGGGGGGTTAAAAATGTGACTCGGTTCCAATAAATCACGTTTGCAGAGCCTCCCAGACACCCGAGATTAAAAAACGCAAAGGCGAAGATTCCGGGACTCACGTGCCTCGCAGCGAAATTCCACCCGGCAACTACACAATGTACCATGGCAACAGCCTCGCCATTGGTCGCGCTTGCGATTTGAACTGACCAATCGGAGGGCCGGCAGCGGGTGATGCGTGTTGCTAGGTAAACA
>JAMWET010003812.1:142500-237500 GCA_024036415.1 Prochilodus magdalenae | reverse complement strand
CGCAAGTGAGGAAGGTCTGGCGTACAGTCTTCACTCCCTAACTAATGGTACAAACGTCCACCGACATCACAACGGACTTTTCCCAACAAACGATTTTCCCAGCCTCTGAAATTAAACAAAATATTCTCCACTAAAATCAACTAAAACTCGATGTGAACCGAGGGTCGATGTGAAGTGCTCGGTTCTAGATAAAGTCAGAACTGTTCCTAGTGGTGGTGAAGGTAACCGGACGTCCCCTCTAAAAGCTCCCTCACAGGAAGTTCCTACATGAGGTGGTTCTGAATACGCTGCCTGATGTCTGAGACGCTGTTTATGATAGTGTGGAGAAGATCTCAGCCTTAAACTCCATTCATGGTGGAGGGATACATGCTGCAGGGCGCTGTGAGGTCAAATAGTCCCCCAAAGGAACTTAGTATTTCCAGGTTTTCCAGATTTTCATCACCAACATTCCATACACACTCAGAAGACACGTGTAGCTTCACTGGGGGTAAATGTCTATATGTGAGTTCCCATCACCACCACTGTAAAGAACATGTATGTAATTATCTCCTCCTGATTGGCCAACCAGGCCACACAGAGCAGACACTCATCCGTATTAAATGTGTGTTGGTTAGAAATCCCCTCCACATCCATTATCCATTCCTATATAGGGGTCTTTATCATTAGTCCATGTACTACCTACGCTGATAGGGTACCACACGTAGCCTTACTCCTCATCCTCCACAGAGCACCCGAACCTCACCTCAGGACAGCCTGGTCAGAAACTCACACACAACAGGTCTATTAGGGACAACCTGGATCTCAGCTGTCCAGCACCTCACAAGTACACCAGAACCTTCAGTACCTGTGGTCAATAGTTATCACTACTGTCACCATAACGTTCTAGATCAAGGCCATTCAGCATTATAGCAACTCTGCTAACATCAAACGCCTAAAGTTCCTGCAGCCCCTTCTACACCCCACGAGACAGGACTAGACATGGCTTAGAGCAGGCATGGAGGGTGGCAAGGTGGTACGCAGCGCACCGTTTGGCTGTCTTAGGGCTCCATGCATCCACTGATACTCCCACACTGACCACAAGGCCTTCAACACAGACAACTCGACCACGGAGGTGCCTAAACGGGGTCTACGTCCGAGCGTACGGGAGCGGAGGAATACACCCCGACTGGAAAACCCCCGTCTTCCAACAGTCGAGCTAGCTAATGAGCTCATGTGGCCAAGACGTAATCCAAAGCCACCTAGTTTGGGGGACTCTGTTATGCAGCAAAGGGGTCAACCAGGGTAACACAGAGGTCTGGGGGTGGTCTAGGGGTGACCTGCCAGGACGCAGACCCGATACAGCCCATCAAGGTCATGGTCTTAAACCCATCGTGGATCTAAACTGACGGTTCAGCGTTTCAGACAGAGGTCAGAGCTCGAGGTGCTACCCAGCTCAGATCTCAATACCGCCCAGAGTCCAGCTCCAGAGTCCAGCTCCAGAGTCCAGCTCCAGAGTCCAGCCCCAGAGTCCAGCCCCAGAGTCCAGCCCCAGAGTCCAGCCCCAGAGTCCAGCCCCAGAGTCCAGCCCCAGAGTCCAGCCCCAGAGTCCAGCCCGTGGAGGTCCTGTGCTACCGAAAGTGGTTCTGAAGCAACCATCTTCTGTTCTCCTCTTTTCTCTTCTGTACTCCTTTACCACTCTCTCCTCCTTTACTCTCCTCCTTTACTCTCCTCCCTTACACCCTCTCCCCTTTTTGTCCTCTGCTCTCATCTCAGTCGTTTCTCTTCTCATCTCCCTACTTCCCTCCATTGTCTTCTCCTATCCATCTCTCCTCTCCTCCTCGCTCACTTCTCTCCTCTCTCAGTGCTGACCCACTTTTCTCTCCCGGAGAGGAGTGACTGACCCACTGCTGTCCCTGATACAGATCCCATACAGCTCCCGACTCCATACTCAGGCCGCACAGACGATCGGCCTTGTGACGACACAGACAAGCATTAGCGTGGCGTTAGCACCAGTTCCGGAAAGTTATAATTCGTTATAATGACGTCACTTCCAGCAGTAGAAGTCTGAGCATGCACGCTCTACAGGCGAGAGAGAGAGAGAGAGACAGAGAGAGAGAGAGAACAACAGATAGCTCAATAGATAAGAGAAAGAGAGGCAAAGAGAACGAGACGGACATAAAAACAAAAATTGAAAGGGACAGAGACAGAAGAGAGAAAAAGAACGAGAGAGAATAAAGAGAGAAAAGAGGGAGGCACAGGGATAGAGACATAAAGAGAGAGACAAATTACGAGAAACTACTGTAACCAGCGCAACCACTCACGTGACCCGCGTAACCCCGGTAACCATTGTAACCCGCGTGTAACTTCCGGAGTCCTGGTAGCGTTTACTGGGTGCGGTTACGCCTCTAGGGGTGTCCGTCAGGTAGTGTACTAGCTGGAGTGGCTAGTGCTAACTTTAGCATGTACCCTCATAGCGGGAGTGTTTCACTCAGACGCTACGGCTGAACCTGAACTCACTGCTGATAGTCAAACAGACAACTAGGCCAGACTCGTTTAGACTCACTATCAATTAGTTACATACAATCATGAGAGAGAGAGAGAGAGAGAGAGAGAGAGGGACAGAGAGAGAGAGAGAGAGAGAGAGACAGAGAGAGAGAGAGAGAGAGAGAGAGAGAGAGAGAGAGAGAGAGAGAGAGAGAGAGAGAGAGAGAGAGAGAGACAGAGACAGAGAGACAGAGAGAGAGAGAGAGAGAGAGAGAGAGAGAGAGAGAGAGAGAGAGAGAGAGAGTGAGTGAGTGAGTGAGTGAGTGAGTGAGTGAGTGAGTGAGTGAGTGAGTGAGTGAGTGAGTGAGAGAGAGAGAGAGAGAGAGAGAGAGAGAGAAGGTAAGAGGTGTGGAAAGGGGGGAGAGAGAGGGGAAGAGAGCTGGGAGTATGAGTGGGAGAGAGATGTGGAGAAAGAGGGCCAGAGAGAAAGGGAGGAAGGGAGGAAGCGAGAGAGAGAGAGAGAGAGAGAGAGAGAGAGAGAGAGAGAGAGAGAGAGAGAGAGAGAGAGAGAGAGAGAGAGAGAGAGAGAGAATAACTGTAAAGTAGAAAGCTTCCCTCCATCTGTTTTTGCTCCTCTGGATCTGGTGGCCCACCTCCCCTCCCCTCCTCCCTGCAGGCCATGAGACCCTCATACGAACAGCGTTTCAGTGAGACATGCCGTCCCACCCGTTTACAGTATAGGGGGTCCTCTCAGTGGTAGTGTCTGTGAGGACCACCCAGCCAGGCTTGTGTTGGCCTTCTCTGGAGACCTGAAAGTGTGCAGGAGGAGATTCACTTCCTGGAGGGCTGGAGGATCACATGATCACCGCCATCGTCATTACTGCGACACAGGGCGAACAGAATACTGGGAGGACAGGAGGAGGCCTGGAGAGCTGGGAGGGCAGGAGGAGAGCTAGAGAGCTGGGAGAGCAGGAGGAGGGATGGAGAGCAGGAAGTGATCTGGGAAGGCAGGAGGAGGTCTGGAGAGCTGGGAGGGCAGGAGGAGGCCTGGAGAGCTGGGAGGGCAGGAGGAGGCCTGGAGAGCTGGGAGGGCAGGAGGAGGCCTGGAGAGCTGGGAGGGCAGGAGGAGGCCTGGAGAGCTGGGAGGGCAGGAGGAGGCCTGGAGAGCTGGGAGGGCAAGAGGAGGCCTGGAGAGCTGGGAGGGCAAGAGGAGGCCTGGAGAGCTGGGAGGGCAAGAGGAGGCCTGGAGAGCTGGGAGGGCAGGAGGAGGCCTGGAGAGCTGGGAGGGCAGGAGGAGGGATGGAGAGCAGGAAGAGATCTGGGAGGACAGGAGGAGGTCTGGAGAGCTGGGAGGGCAGGAGGAGGTCTGGAGAGCTGGGAGGCAGGAGGAGGTCTGGAGGGTTGGGAGGACAGGAGGAGGGCTGGGAGGCAGGAGGAGGTCTGGAGAGCTGGGAGAAGAGGAGGAGGTCTGGAGAGCTGGGAGGCAGGAGGAGGTCTGGAGAGCTGGGAGGGCAGGAGGAGGTCTGGAGGGCTGGAGAGCTGGGAGGCAGGAGGAGGTCTGGAGAGCTGGGAGGCAGGAGGAGGTCTGGAGAGCTGGGAGGGGAGGAGGAGGTCTGGAGAGCTGGGAGGGGAGGAGGAGGTCTGGAGAGCTGGGAGGGGAGGAGGAGGTCTGGAGAGCTGGGAGGGCAGGAGGAGGTCTGGAGAGCTGGGAGGCAGGAGGAGGTCTGGAGAGCTGGGAGGCAGGAGGAGGTCTGGAGGGCTGGGAGGCAGGAGGAGGTCTGGAGGGCTGGGTTGGCAGCGAACAAGGTGCTGACTGGGAACGCTGGAGTTACACAGCCACACAGTTTCATGATGCATTATATCACCTACAGAGACTACACACAGACTCACCTGCGCCCTCTATCACAGGTGGACTGTATTACACCGTCGTTATCATGACACAATACACCAGAATATACTGAACACGGTAACCAGTCTCCACACAACACGGACCCACTGCACACCGCATCACACAGGGAACTAAGCCGCGTCTGTTCACACGTCATGTGGTCGGGAGAACTGCACTAGAACCGTAAGAAGGTTTCTGAATCGGTACCTCCCGCCCGTCTGGAGGCGGACCCCACCTGAATAAGGGAACAGACTGCACACCGCTGTTAGCTCTCTCTGGTTCCTGAACGTACACAGGAAGCACAGCGGAACCTTTATTCCAACTGCTCTAGAGTAATACCCCTTTAACGGGGGAGTTTTCCACGGAGTCGCTCCGGAGCACTCACCCTACAGCTTCAAGCATTCCGGCCAAACGGAACTCCAGACAGAGTCAACACTGGAACAGAGGCACTAGCTTTAACAAGCATTACAGCGGCAAACCTCTGACTCGGCCAGTCAGTCACTGATCCACTGACTCGGCCAGTCAGTCACTGATCCACTGACTCGGCCAGTCAGTCACTCAGTTACTTACTCGGCCAGTCAGTCACTGATCCACTGACTCGGCCAGTCAGTCACTCATCCACTGACTCGGGTAGTGAGTCACTGATCCACTGACTCGGCCAGTCAGTCACTCAGTTACTTACTCGGCCAGTCAGTCATTCAGTTACTTACTCGGCCAGGCAGTCACTGATCCACTGACTCGGCCAGTCATCTAGTCAGTCACTCGGCCAGTCAGTCACTCGGCCAGTCAGTCACTCGGCCAGTCAGTCACTCAGTTACTTACTCGGCCAGTCAGTCACTTGGCCAGTCAGTCTGTCAGTCAGTCAGTCAGTCAGTCACTCACTGATCCACTGACTCGGCCAGTCAGTCACTGATCCACGGACTCGGCCAGTCAGTCACTGATCCACTGACTCGGCTAGTGAGTCACTGATCCACTGACTCAGTCAGTCATCTAGTCAGTCACTCGGCCAGTCAGTCACTCGGCCAGTCAGTCACTCGGCCAGTCAGTCAGTGATCCACTGACTCGGCCAGTCAGTCAGTCACTCAGTCACTGACTCAGCCAGTCAGTCACTCGGTCAGTCAGGGATCCACTGACTCGGCCAGTCAGTCAGTCACTCAGTCACTGACTCAGCCAGTCAGTCAAGGAACTGACAAGTACAAGGAACATCTATTTATGTGGAGCATCAAGTACCTTGGTTCTAACAGCACATGCAGAACACAGCACAACAGAAGCAGGATGGAACATCTGTATGCTAAGCACACCAACCAATCATGCTTTGATTCAGGATCATCACTCTAGTCCTGCTGGAGGTTCTAGATACATCACAGAATGTAAATATAAGTGGTAACGTGCGCAAGTTCCGGTTACTAGTTAGCATGCCAGTAGGTCTATCTTACTGAGAGTCTGAATGCCAAGCAAATCGTCAATAGCTTAGCACAAGCTACTAGAATTCTACAGGGGAGCTAGCCGAAATTAGCATCATCACAGAGGCCTGGTCCGGCAACACAGAAGAACGATTCACCATGGCCTTAGTTTCCCTGTCACCCTCTCCTCTCCTCTCCTCTCCTCTCCTCTCCTCTCCAGCACCGTGATAGGCAGGACTGCTGGCAGAACTCAGAGAAAGACAGAGAGAGGTACAGAGAGAGAGAGACAGAGAGGTATAGAGACAGGTAGAGAGACAGAGAGATAAAGACAGGGACAGAGAGAGAGGTAGAGAGAGGTATAGAGAGAGGTAGAGAGGTACAGAGAGACAGGTAGAGAGACGGAGACAGAGAGAGGTACAGAGAGAGGTAGAAAGACAGGGAGAGAAAGACAGGGACAGAGACAGAGAGAGGTAGAGAGAGGTATAGAGAGAGGTACAGAGAGAGAGGTAGAGAGAGGTGGTCTCTCTGTCCTGTGTAAGGGGGAGGTGTTTATGGTGGGTGTGAGTATTTAGGACCTCAATGATTCTGGTTCAGATGGTGATACAGAGAAGGAACAGATCTCCCTACAGACCCCAAACCTGGGGGTCCGGCATCTCTGTGACCTCACAAATTACTTCAGGAAGTTAAAATTTCAGGATCTCAGAAACTATACATCAAGCTTTACAATAACATAACCCAGAGCCCACCCTGACAACCCACCCTGAGAGCAGAGGCAGCACCAACACGCTACTTACAGCACACTAACACATTACACTTACTGAGTTACTGTACACCGACACCCTACTTACAGCACACTAACACATTACACTTACTGAGTTACTGTACACCAACACCCTACTTACAGCACACTAACACATTACACTTACTGAGTTACTGTACACCGACACGCTACTTACAGCACACTAACACATTACACTTACTGAGTTACTGTACACCAACACGCTACTTACAGTACACTAACACATTACACTTACTGAGTTACCGTACACCAACACGCTACTTACAGCACACTAACACATTACACTTACTGAGTTACTGTACACCAACACGCTACTTACAGCACACTAACACATTACACTTACTGAGTTACTGTACACCAACACGCTACTTACAGCACACTAACACATTACACTTAGAGTTACCGTACACCGACACACTACTTACAGCACACTAACGCATTACACTTACTGAGTTACCGTACACCAACACGCTACTTACAGTACACTAACACATTACACTTACTGAGTTACCGTACACCGACACGCTACTTACAGCACACTAACACATTACACTTACTGAGTTACTGTACACCGACACACTACTTACAGCACACTAACACATTACACTTACTGAGTTACTGTACACCGACACACTACTTACAGCACACTAACGCATTACACTTACTGAGTTACTGTACACCAACACACTACTTACAGCACACTAACGCATTACACTTACTGAGTTACTGTACACCAACACACTACTTACAGCACACTAACGCATTACACTTACTGATATACTGTACACCGACACACTACTTACAGCACACTAACACATTACACTTACTGAGTTACTGTACACCGACACGCTACTTACAGCACACTAACACATTACACTTACTGAGTTACTGTACACCGACACGCTACTTACAGCACACTAACACATTACACTTACTGAGTTACCGTACACCAACACTACTTACAGCACACTAACACATTACACTTACTGAGTTACCGTACACCAACACTACTTACAGCACACTAACACATTACACTTACTGAGTTACCGTACACCAACACACTACTTACAGCACACTAACACATTACACTTACTGAGTTACCGTACACCGACACACTACTTACAGCACACTAACACATTACACTTACTGAGTTACTGTACACCAACACACTACATACAGCACACTAACACATTACACTTAGAGTTACCGTACACCAACACACTACTTACAGCACACTAACACATTACACTTACTGAGTTACCGTACACCGACACGCTACTTACAGCACACTAACACATTACACTTACTGAGTTACCGTACACCGACACACTACTTACAGCACACTAACACATTACACTTACTGAGTTACCGTACACCAACACACTACTTACAGCACACTAACACATTACACTTACTGAGTTACCGTACACCGACACACTACTTACAGCACACTAACACATTACACTTACTGAGTTACCGTACACCGACACACTACTTACAGCACACTAACACATCACACTTACTGAGTTACCGTACACCGACACACTACTTACAGCACACTAACACATCACACTTACTGAGTTACCGTACACCAACACGCTACTTACAGCACACTAACACATTACACTTACTGAGTTACCGTACACCAACACGCTACTTACAGCACACTAACACATTACACTTACTGAGTTACTGTACACCAACACGCTACTTACAGCACACTAACACATTACACTTACTGAGTTACCGTACACCGACACGCTACTTACAGCACACTAACACATTACACTTACTGAGTTACTGTACACCAACACGCTACATACAGCACACTAACACATTACATTTACTGAGTTACTGTACACCAACACACTACTTACAGCACACTAACACATTACACTTACTGAGTTACCGTACACCGACACGCTACTTACAGCACACTAACACATTACACTTACTGAGTTACTGTACACCGACACACTACTTACAGCACACTAACACATTACACTTACTGAGTTACCGTACACCGACACGCTACTTACAGCACACTAACACATTACACTTACTGAGTTACCGTACACCAACACACTACTTACAGCACACTAACACTATACACTTACTGAGTTACCGTACACCAACACACTACTTACAGTACACTAACACATTACACTTACTGAGTTACTGTACACCAACACGCTACTTACAGCACACTAACACTATACACTTACTGAGTTACCGTACACCAACACGCTACTTACAGTACACTAACACATTACACTTACTGAGTTACCGTACACCGACACGCTACTTACAGCACACTAACACATTACACTTACTGAGTTACTGTACACCAACACACTACATACAGCACACTAACACATTACACTTACTGAGTTACCGTACACCAACACACTACTTACAGCACACTAACACATTACACTTACTGAGTTACCGTACACCGACACGCTACTTACAGCACACTAACACATTACACTTACTGAGTTACCGTACACCAACACACTACTTACAGCACACTAACACATTACACTTACTGAGTTACCATACACCAACACACTACTTACAGCACACTAACACATTACACTTACTGAGTTACTGTACACCGACACGCTACTTACAGCACACTAACACATTACACTTACTGAGTTACTGTACACCAACACACTACATACAGCACACTAACACATTACACTTACTGAGTTACCGTACACCAGCACACTACTTACAGCACACTAACACATTACACTTACTGAGTTACTGTACACCAACACGCTACTTACAGCACACTAACACATTACACTTACTGAGTTACTGTACACCAACACGCTACTTACAGCACACTAACACATTACACTTACTGAGTTACTGTACACCAACACACTACATACAGCACACTAACACATTACACTTACTGAGTTACCGTACACCAACACACTACTTACAGCACACTAACACATTACACTTACTGAGTTACCGTACACCGACACGCTACTTACAGCACACTAACACATTACACTTACTGAGTTACCGTACACCGACACACTACTTACAGCACACTAACACATTACACTTACTGAGTTACCGTACACCGACACGCTACTTACAGCACACTAACACTATACACTTACTGAGTTACCGTACACCAACACACTACTTACAGTACACTAACACATTAATCTGACAGGCTGTAATACACTACAGGAACTGTAGGGGGCGATACGACCCGCACGCTCATTCTGACAGACTGTATCAGGTGAGAGGGCTCTACAGGGACCTGTTTTAAAGCCGAAGCCGAACCTGGATCAGGGTGACCGTGTGAATGTGCTGAATGAGCGTTTCTGGTAAACAGTATTTAAACAGGAAGTGAATTTTGGTAAGTCATGGGAGCATTACTGCTGTTCTTTGCGGCTGAACATGCCAGGGTTCAAGTTGGCACAACGCAGGAAGTTACGTATCAACTGAACATGCTACCATGGCTAACAAAGCCACAGCAATACACTGACCAAACAACACCGTCGAGTCACATTATTATAACCGCCTCGCTACTTTCGACGCTGTGTAGCTGTCACACTTCTGCGGCGTTCTCTGACCCCACTCCTCCATACGGAAGACACTCCCAACCGATCTGGCTATGAGCCCATCCTTGCAGGTCCCCTACACCCACACATGATGATGGTCTGCTCTGGGGCGGACGGGATCTTCCAGCAAGACAGTGCCACACCTCACACGGCTAGAAATGTCCGGCACTGGTTGGAAGAGCTTGACCAAGACTTCCAGGTATTACCCTGGTCCCCCAGTTCCCCAGACTTGGACCCAACTGACCATCTGTGGGACCACCTCAATCGCTGTGTCGGCGCTAAAGGATCCTCCCCCACGCCCCCTCCAGGGATACACTGCAGTCAGCATGGCTCCAGATACCTGTGACCACCTACCAGGACCTTACGGAGTCACTCCCAGCCCGTCTAGCTGCTGTCTGTGCTGCACACGGCGGGTACTCCGGGCACAAGAACGCCGTCGTGCTTGGTGATCCGTGCAGGTCGTTCTTCTGTATTAAGCAGCAACAAAGTTCTAGCACGACACTGTTACTGAACACTGCACGTCCTGCAATGTGTGTACTGCGCATGTGCGACATGTCAGGCAGTGTTCAGTGTTCTTCTCGATACAGAAGAACAACCTGCACGGTTCCCGGAGGGAACACTAGGACTGTTCATTCTCAACAGAACAAGAAGCACAGTCTACAACACATGCATCTTCAGCGAATCAGCATCGTATTACACTGTTACTAGCACCACACCAAGATCACGCTAACCGAGCTAGTGAAGCTAGAACCAATAATGCAGAGTGGGAGCGTACGATACAGCAGAACTCAAGGAACCAATATTGGGCTTTTCTGAGGTTTGTGTACAAAGAAGGGACTAAACACAGCAAAACTACACTCTTACAGGGTTCCTCAAGGGTTCTTTAGTGTAGAAAAAGGTTCTAGACAGAACCATGAACATTCATAAGAACGCTGTGCATGATGAAAGGCTTCTTTACATCTTGAAATGGTTCTACAGGATTAGTGGAAAACGTGCCATAGCGCGTTCTACAAAACACCAACAAAAGGTTCTGCTATAGTGAGGATTCAGGGTTACGGTAACAGAGGAACCCTGTTCCGGTGCTATATTGAACTCTAGTTGAAAAGGTTCTATGCAGAAGCACACGTGCAGCATGCTGTCTACAAGCCTTCTCCCAGTGTAAAGCCCTCTTTATTGAAGCACAGGTTCCCTGAGTGTTTATGGTTCTATCTAGAACCACATTCTTCAGTAAAGAACCCTTAAATAACCATCTGTAAGCGTGCAGAGCTGCTTTCTAACAAACGGAACAGAAACTGGCCAGAACAGAAAGAATAAGGAATAATCAGGTTCTTGATGCCACCCGCTCACGGCTCTGATGACCGCATCACTCAGGAGAGAGCCCTGTGGTGGACCGCATCACGGTAACCATGACATATCGGCGTATCGCTCAGCCTACGCAGCGCCTCACGCTGCAGTGATACAGCAGGTCGCCGCAGGCCTCCAGACGCAGGCTAAGATGGTGCTAAACAGCGCATGTGGACGGGGCTCTACCGCTGGTACCTGTGTGCTGCTCTGCGCTGTGGAGAATGGACGAGCTCCTCGCTCTCCTGTTGATGTAAGCAGCGCTACCGACCAATCTGGACGTGCGCTGGGTCATATAGAACAGCTGAGCGGTAAGCGTTGCTAGGTCATGTAGACAGAGTCAGGCAGCTCTGCTTGGGGATTGGGCTCCGCTTCTCCTCATGTACAGATTACGCTAGATATGAGAACCCAGGTTCATTCTGCTCGGTATGGGTAGAACCAGGGTCAGTCAGCGCATACACCAGCAGCGCAGGTGGTCGTAGATTAAAGGCAGGACCCACTTTAAAGTAATCAGTCAGTCAGCGATGCTAACGCTGTCTGTAACGTCTGAGAGAGAACAGCCCCCAGTCAGCACGGTGAAAATCCCCGCACATTTTAGGAGCGTTAGCACACAGCGTTCATCTACACTCGTCATCAAAACAACAGCTGCACGCAGAAGGAATCCACCCGCAGGAAGGTGTGACATGGTGAGACATGCTAATGATTCAGGCTTCACGCTCCAACACGCATGTGGCATTAGCAGGGGCCTGATCTCTGTACCTGACTGACACAGCTACAGACCTCCAGCGAGCAGTGGTGTCCTCCATCCTGTTAGTGCAGCACCATCGGCAGACGGCTGCACCACGCAGGACTACATGCACACAGACCGTTACCACGACTGTCCTTAACACCACGCCACCGTCACCAAACACTGCAGTGGTGTCGTACCAGACTGTCATGGAGGGACTCAGAATGGCAGCGGCTCATCTTCAGTGACGAGTCCCGCTTTAGTCTTGGTGGAGACGCCCAACGAATCCGTGTGTGGAGGGACCGTGGTCAGCACCAAGATGAACGGTTTGTTGTCACACGTCCAGAAGACCTGGTGTCCCTCCACCTCCACCCCTACCGCACCATCTGCAGGAGCTGTGTGAGGATGTTCAAGCTGCATGGGATGGATTATCACAGGACTCCATCAGGAACCTCTACAGCTCCATACCGAGACGTCTGGGGTGTTGGGTTAACGAACACGGCGGCCCGACGCCATACTGAGAGACAGACTTCTGTATGTGTAGCTCAATAAATATTGATCATATCAGTCTAAACTTATCATCAGTTATTGATCCTGGTCACCTTCAGTCCCATTCCCACAGGTGTATAGGATCATAAATAAGCACTGAGCCATGCAGTCAGTCTTTATAGGCGTCGGATGGAGTGGGGTAAAGCCTCCACTGGACTCTGGAGCAGTGAAAGCATGTTCTGTGGAGTGACCAAACACATTTCTCTAACTGGCTGCCTGATGGACGAGTCTGGGTTTGGAGAACACCAGGAGAACGTTCCCTGCCTGACTGCATTGTCCCGACTGTAAAGTTTGGTAGAGGGGGGATAATGGGGCTATGAGGGTTATTCGAGGTGGGACTAGAGCCCCTTAGTTCCAGTAAAGGGGAATCGTAATGCTTCAGCAGACCAGGTCATTCTGGACAACTGTATGCTTCCAACTGTGTCCCAGTGCACAAAGCAGGGCATATAACGACACGGATGAGGGAGTTCGGTGTGGAAGAACTGGACTGGCCCGACAAGAGCCCTGACCTCAACCCGACAGAACACCTCTGGGATAAACTAGAACGGAGACTGTGAGCCAGACCCTCTCCAACATCCAACAACCTCCAATTCCCACATTCCAGAATCTTGTATAAAGCCTCCAGTGGAAGCTGTTTGGCTGCAAATGGGAGGGACCAACCCATATTAGCATTTGTTAGCTCAGTTTTGGGAATTGAGTATTAACCGGCCAAGACCAGGATATAGCACACCTGTTAATCAAGGCCCACACAAGAACGGGACATTCGGAAATAGGATGCTGAAAGTGCAAAAACACGGACACCTTCATGAAAGCGAGCATCATTAGCAACAAGCTAACAAGCTAACTAGCTAAAAGTAATGCTTATGATGTATTTACCTTCTCACTGTACTGTCAACGCCTGAGTTAACTGATCTATAATTAAGAAGACTTCCCAAGTAAGAATTCACCAGCTTAGCGCCTTAGATTCTTCCTTTATCCACGTCGGAATCAGAAATTCCATGACATGAGCGTTAGCTGAATGCTGTAGAAGTATATAAGGCATACAGAAAGACAGTGAGGTGGCTAACAGCGGCGGAATCAGTGCAGGGAGAATAGTTAGCGTGACCTCAGCAGAACGGTTCTAACGTGCTAGTGTTGCCGGTTAGTTTTCATTCATAACAGGAAACACTGGCACTTCCAGATTAACTAGTCCTATAAGGGATATTAAGGGACACAAACGGGGTCACTGAAGGTCAGCTGAAAAGCCTCTGTGGTGCAGTGGCAGTGCCGGCGCGGAGAAAGCGGCCACCCATCGGAAAACCGACTTGTTTGGGGCCACATAGGAATCAATGAGGAATCACATGAATGGAGGGGACTGTCCTGAAAGAGAGAGGGTAGAGTCACACAGGGACAGAGACCACAGAGACGGACAGAGAGAGAGAGAGAGCGAGAGAGAGAGAGAGAGAGAGAGAGAGAGAGAGAGAGAGAGAGAGAGAGAGAGAGAGAGAGAGAGAGAGAGAGAGAGAGAGAGAGAGAGAGAGAGAGAGAGAGAGAGAGAGAGAGAGAGAGAGAGAGAGAGAGAGAGAGAGAGAGAGAGAGACAGAGAGAGAGAGAGACAGAGAGAGAGAGAGAGAGAGAGAGCGAGAGAGACACAGAGAGAGAGAGAGACAGAGAGAGAGAGAATGAGAGAGAGAGAATGAGAGAGAGAGAGAATGAGAGAGAGAGAGAATGAGAGAGAGAGAGAACAGAGGGAGAGAGAGAGAGAACAGAGAGAGAGAACAAAGGGAGAGAGAGAACAAAGGGAGAGAGAGAGAGAACAGATAGAGAGAGGGAGAGAGAGAGAGAACAGAAGGAGAGAGAGAGAGAGATAGAACAGAAGGAGAGAGAGAGAGAGAGAGCTGCAGCTGTCAGCTAGTCCTGTAATACTGTAGTTTAGTCAGTTGGTTATTCAGTTACCTGTCAGAATAAGCGCGCGGGTCGTATCGCCCCCTACACTTCCTGTAGTGCATTACAGTCTGTCAGAATGAGCGTGTGGTCGTATCGCCCCCTACACTTCCTGTAGTGTATTACAGTCTGTCAGAATGACTGTGTGGGTCGTATCACCCCCTACACTTCCTGTAGTGTATTACAGTCTGTCCTAATGAGCGTGTGGGTCGTATCGCCCCCTACACTTCCTGTAGTGTATTACAGTCTGTCCTAATGAGCGTGTGGGTCATATGATCACACGTTTAAGTTTATCGTGGACTTCGTTTCCATTATTGAGGACAGACTTGACTTTCCTTGCCTTACACAGTGCTAACGCTCCTCTAGTGTTGGGTGGAGAGGCCCCCGGATTTGTTTGGACTTCCTCTCCCAACACGTTCATCAACTTTTATTCTTTAAGTGCAGTTCGGGGGAAAAGGAGGCCGTGCCTTTTTCCGTAAGCACCGGGGCGCTGCTTCATGCCGTAAATCTGCTTTAGTGCAGCTGAAAAGCTGGGAGTGGAGGAGGGAGCGCCCTGAACTTCTGGGAAGACTGCTTGTCCGGTGTTCTACATGACCTAGAGCCCTAACACTACACTTAGTGTTAGGAATACGCTGGTGCCACCTTAAGTGATCTTGTTCCTGCGTAGTAATATGTTATATACTGTTACTCCAAACTGATCAGCTAAGACATGGTTGGAGTTAGAAGTTGGCTACTTTAGCTTTAGCTCCAAGGCTAATGCAGCCACCAACTACTGCGATGTTTCCTTTCCTGTATAGAAGATCTATATTCTTAAACACTGACACAGAATGTAGGCGCATTTCTCTGGCAATGTGCAGGAATTAGTAAACTCCAACAGGGCAGCGTTCCATGGATCCAGCAATCCTAGCCCTGGAGTGGAGTAGAAACAGCAAGCTAACATACAGATGTAACTGAGACATCAAACAGAAGTGCCACCAATTAGCATCATTAGCACGTACAGTTAGGCTAGTTCAGAACAGAAACTGTGAGTGAGTGAGTGAGTGAGTGGATAGCTATGGTGGTGGGTAAAGAAGGGGGGGGTTAAACAAGAATGCTAACATGCTAAATTACCTTTTATTTCTTCTTAGCAACCGCAGCAGGTTCAGGAAACGGCAGCGACCTTCTGACTGAGGTCACTTTCACACCCTACATCCACGCCCCCTACAGGTTCCCTACACACTACATGCCGTACTAGCCTACTCTGGGCATGTCTGGTGAATATACAATTCTTTACTCCTCCATAACTTACACTTCCAAAATGTGACCACCACCCACACCACAGGAAGTTCCTGGCAGGTTCCTCTCAGTCCAACCCCAAAGAGCCTCCATCATCCATCCAGCAGCTCATTTAAACCGCTCTGAGAGGTGCGCGTCAACGTGCCACACCGAACTACACCCCAAACCTCAGATCCCCTGACGAGCGTGAGGGATGAAGCGAGGAGCCGACAGCAGAGAAGGAGACAGGGTGAGGTTCTGGCTTTGACGAGGCCCACCTAAGAGAACGTGCTCACGTCTCAGCGATCCAGCAACCCTAGCCTTAGCTCAGTTCAGAGGGACGCGGATGGGACGGTGAGGACCTCAACGGGTATCAGTGGAACCATTCACTATACCCATCTCAAACACGGGTTAAAACGCAGGTTCCTTAAACGGATCCTGGCCTGGATCCACACTTCGAGGAACGCTATATTAGGTTCTTCATGTCCCACTCAGAAAGAAAAAGGTTCCGAGGAACCCGAAAGCGCCAAACCTTTATAGGACCCTGGAGGACTAAACTGTAGGAGCGATAAATACTGGGAGGAGTCAGATTCACACCTGAGATGATCACGTCAGAGCTAGTCTCAGCCACAGGGGCTCCGCCCACTTTAGTGCATTAACCTGGCCACACTGCCAGGGCTAGCTGCATTCTGATTGGCTATCAGCACTTCCATGTACCTGCACTTTGGTTTCTGGCTTTGGGCTGGTCTGACTTGAACCCGAGTTCTGCTGGTCCAGCTATGTTTAGTCTAGAGAACAGTCTTAGACGCGGACCATCCTAATTCCAGGGGGACTGTTTATGTCGCGTCTCCATTCCGTACCAGACTGTCCCTCGAGAGTCCAGCAATTCAAGACCACTTCAGAACCATCTACGCCTCCTGAGTGGTGCATCTTGAGTGTATTGATTATCTTAGCTTCACCTGGGTGATCAATCTTGGTCCTGGAGATCCACCACCCAGGAGAGCTCAGGATGGCTCACCTGCCTCTGAAGGCCTTCAATACCTAGTTCAGATGTGTCCTACTAGGGTTGGAGCTAAGCTCTGCATGGTACTAGATTACCAGGACCAGGACCCCACGTTCCTTCTCTTTCACATCTAGATCCTGTGCAATTGAAGGGACCTAAGTAAAGAACATATGAGAACAGTAGTACAAGTAGTTCTGTAATACAAGAGTATCCTTAGAGGACCAGAACTGGTTCTGCTATGGCACTGCTCCAAAGAACCCTTTCTGGCTCCTTCACTTTCAAGACTTCAGGCACAACCAAGAACCGAGAACACTGTATTCTGAAAGGTTCACCTGTATCGTGTTAAGTTCCATCTGTTTGGTATCTAGATCTTGTTACAAAGTAGAACCCAAGGCTGTTACATCTGAGATGCAAGGTCCAGAACAATGGGAGTACCAGCTTCCATTTCTGTAAGACGGAAGGTTCTTTAGGGAATCCAAGCTGGTTCTTTGACACCAAGGCTAATACCTAATCCTGTTCCTGGAGATCCAACACACCTGGTTCAAACATTCAGACACTCTGGGACAGGTTAAGCATGGACCTGTGCAGTGCGGGTAGATCTCCAGGACCAGGATTGGACACCCCGGAGAACCAAACCCGGTGTATTTAAGATGACTCAGTCGCTAGCCTACTAGCCCAATGTCAAACTGCACCCATGCTGCTTCACCATACAGAGACTAGAACGCTCTCTTATGCGCTACCAGGCCACATCTACACGACCACGTCCCTCCCGGTCCCGACCAAATCTCCATTTCTGAGGCGGATGCACTGCCGAAGACGGAAAAGGAACAGCAGGAGGAAAAAAAAAAAAGTGAGTCCATTTTGAACCGGCATTGTACTTCAGCACCACAGCGAAAGCCTTGCACAGACCGCTCCAAAGAAGATGAGGGGTGTAGGCACGGTCACATCCCAGCACACGTATGGAGGAGGGAAAAAGGGCATTTAAAAAGCAGATGTGCACATTTATTCACCCCCTGAAAGGTACCCCCAGAAAAGGAGGTGCTGGAGGGCGGGGGGGGCATCGTCCCTTTTCCACAAGCCATCACCAGTGTGGTGCACGTATGCACATTAAGGGGGTGAAAATTGTAACGTCACCCTCCAGCCATTGGAAATATATCCGCATATGATGTTGGTGCCTGGGCTGTAGCAGATCATGCACCTACAGGCAAGGATGGCTGGTGTTCAAACAAATGGCAGGCAATTCCAGATCCTGCAACACTGCAGCTCTGCATTAATGCAACTGTGCAGGATGTATTAATACAGATATATACATGTAACCCATTACCCAGCTCCAGGCAGCTGGATGAGAGTCCAGGGTTTTACCACATAGGAGGAATCCGATGGTGCAAACCTGATTGAGGATCATGCTGACCCATTAGACACATTAGCTGGTCATCATTAAGACACCATGGCGGTGGAGGTTCTTCCTCTCTCCAGTGAGGGAATGCAAAAGAACCCTGGTCATTTAACGCTGAATGATGGTGCAGGGCTGAGGAGACTAACCTGAACCCACCAACCACGGCTCTTTTCTGACCCACTTTAAACGAAGCCGAGCTAAGCCGAGCAGCGCCCAACCAGAAGCCCGCCGGCACCGCTTGGCCTGCACAGCGGCCACTCAGCGCGCTGTCTCCGGGGAAGACTCCGAGCAGCCACGGTGCTGCCATCAACGCGTCTGAGCAGCATCCAGAGCCATTACAGCCTCCCTTAGAACCCATCACAGCGGTCTCGGAAACCCCCGACAAAGACCGAATAAAAAAGACCCGGCCGGCGGCCGGTTCGGTTTCTTACCTCAGGCGGCGGTTCGTGTCCAGCTTCCCGAAGCAGCCATTAGCAGCAGCGGCAGCCTCCGTCTCCTTCTTCCCCTCCGCCCGGCTCTTAAACCTCCACAAACACAGAGCTAGCAGCCAAAAAACACCGGCAGAAAAAACACCTCACGGACCCCCCTCCCCCCCGAATCGCCACCCCTCCAACGGGCGCGAATCCCGACCCAAAAATCTTCCGAGGATGACCGTTTAATTTTTAGCTGTTAGCTGATATTTCTGTGAGAAATCCTCATCAGCTCGTCCGCCGCTGCAGTCAGTCAGTCGGTCGGTCGGTCGGTTAGCTAGCGCTCCCTCAGCAGCAGTCCCTGGAAATAGGTCCGGGAAAAAGCGGCAAGCGGGAAAAACAAAACAGAGCGATGATTATTTTCTTCGGTATTCCTCCTTTTCCCCTCCTCGGCTCGATCCCTCTCCTCACTCCGAGAGAAATCTCCCCGCCAGTCGGTGGCTGTGTGCGGGTCTCTCGGCGGTTAGCTAGCTTAGCTCTCTCAGGCTAGCTAGCTAGTTTTGCACTGAGGAGGTTTGGCTGCTTGTTGTGGTGGTGCAGCAGCAGCGGCGGCAGCGAGGAGAGGAGGGGGAGGAGGAGGAGGAGGAGGAGGAGAAGGAGGAGGAGGCGGGGGGTGGGTGGAGGGGTGAGGAGGAATTAAAAATTGTCAGGAAACGGAACGCGAGCAACAGCATCGAGCAAAATGGGGGAAAAAGGACTCGGAATGGAAGCCGGGGTCTTTTCGCTGGTAATCAGCGGTGCGCTCTCGCGCAGGGAACCCCCCCTCACTCAACCAGTGCCCGCTAATCTCGCTCGCGAGGCTCCGCGGCTGGCTCTGCCTGCCTTGCCTGGTTGGGAGAGAGAGGGTAAGCGCGCCCCCGCAGCAACCCGGCTCGTCCCCGACCGCTCGCTGTCTCTCGCTGGGAGAAGGGAAGCGCGCCCACCGCCCCCCAAAAGCGCGTCCCCGATTCCAAAGGCAGCTTTCTCATAAAATGGCCGCCTAAACAAACCAGGGCGCTCGGCGGCGGTCAGGACTCGGTGCAGATTCGGGAACATTAAAGGGGGAAATCACATCGGGAAGTCCAAGTAGTGGCGGGAATGTGGCTGGTCTTACTGGGAAATATACATTAAACGGACGATACGTCCTTAAAAAGAGCGGGAGAGTCTCGCAGGGACTGGATGCTAACAGCTATGCTAACCTGAGGCTAACGTTACCCACAAGCAGGGCTGATACCACTGCAGCCATCAACCACACACTACAGCAGAACAACAACAATATTAATAGTAATAATAATAATAATGCTAATAATAATAAATTATTATTTCATTCAGAAATCAGATATAAAGGTTCAGATTGACTCTGTCCTTCAAAGCGTGTCATAACCTCGGTTCCCATCATGTAGAGGATCAGCCTTTAAGGTTATCATCTGTTAAACAGTAATTACACCAGGTTTTCTCAAATATCTCCATAATTCAGTGTCTGAGATGTAAACAGAGAAATCCCGAACAGACTGGTGTTGGGGGAGGTGAGGAGGTGTTCAGATGTTCTGTACAGTGGTGGTGATGGGAACCAGGGTTCTCCATGTCTAGAACACACATGCAGACACTGTATTGACTATCTACATGTACTGTCTTCTGAGTGTGTATGGAATGTTGATGATGAAAATCTGGAAAACCTGGAAATACTAAGTTCCTTTGGGGGACTATTTGACCTCACAGCGCCCTGCAGCATGTATCCCTCCACCATGAATGGAGTTTAAGGCTGAGATCTTCTCCACACTATCATAAACAGCGTCTCAGACATCAGGCAGCGTATTCAGAACCACCTCCTGTAGGAACTTTCTGTGAGGGAGCTTTTAGAGGGGACGTCTGGTTACCTTCACCACCACTGTGGAGAGATCTGACTGTATCTAGAACCGAGCGTTTCACACCAAACCCACTCTGAATGACTGTTTACATCTTACTAATTATTCCAGAATGAACTCACTTAAGGTCAATGTGATCTGATTGTTATCCACAGCAACTTTGTTTATTACACAGTTATGCACTTGTGTAATAAAGATCCCAAAAGCTGATTGGAAGTTAAAAGACGCATTACGAACAGGGCCTGGGTTGTTTTCTGCCCGTTTCAACTAAACATCAAAAATGATATGCTATAAAATCCTGGTCCAGTCTCACACTGCGACCATCAACTCAGTTTTACAGCAGCACTATTTCTTATTCCTATTACAGGACAAATCAGAACACTGAACCGATGTAAAGATGGTCAGACATAAACAGAGTCATTCAGAGTGGGTTTGGTGTGAAACGCTCGGTTCTAGACACAGTCATATCTCTCCACAGTGGTGCTGAAGGTAACCAGAAGTCCCCTCTGAAAGCTCCCTCACAGGAAGTTCCTACAGGAGGTGGTTCTGAATACACTGCCTGATGTCTGAGACGCTGTTTATGATAGTGTGGAGAAGATCTCAGCCTTAAACTCCATTCATGGTGGAGGGATACATGCTGCAGGGCGCTGTGAGGTCAAATAGTCCCCCAAAGGAACTTAGTATTTCCAGGTTTTCCAGATTTTCATCATCAACATTCCATACACACTCAGAAGACACGTGTAGGTTCACTGGTGGTTCTACATAGTCAATAAAGTGTCTATATGTGTGTTCTAGACATGGAGAAGTACACTACTGTATAGAACATCTGAATATCTCATAAATAAGTTTTAGTAAAGCAGTCAGTAGAATTATGTTTTTAAGTAACATTACTTTTGTCCAATAGCAAAATATTATTATTGGATTGAGTTAGCTAGGGTTAACTTTCCATTCCACCTTAAATGGAGCAGCAGCTATGTATGGTTTAAGGTGGAACGGAAAAGTGAATAAGAAGCTCTTTTGATCATCTGCTGCTTTTAAGATGGCCTTTTTGTTGTTCAGCTCACTGGAACGTCTTTTCTTTGATCTACCTGAGCCAGGTGAGGAGTGTGTGAAATGAGGAGTCCCACTGAGGGGCTGTGATCATGTATGTTTGTGGGGGGGTTACTCAGAGTGCGAGGCTAATGCTCCGGAGTTCAGGAGGAGGTTCCGGAGGACGCACCGAATCCGTCCGCGCTGCCGCGTGATGTGTTTATTTATCACCACTGTTTCATTTAATCTGTTATTTGAGACTCAGGCTCGAGGTTTAAACATCACCCGGAAGTGCGTCATCACATTCTAGTGACGTCAGGCTTCATACGGGTACTGCGGTTCTGACCCGGCGCCCTCTAGTGACCGCTAGAGAAACAGACTCACAGGAGGAGAGCTGAACAGGCAGCCGCTGAGGTGCTGCTCCCAACGTTCTAGATACATTTTAACAGACCAATAGAAACGTTCTAAAACCACGGACCTACACTGAGAGTAGGGAATGTTTTTCCTCTTCCGGTAAAGTCTCCATTTGGGAGATCCGGGGGTTTCGAAGTACACAAGCCAGGTACCCGAGTTAAGAGTAGAGATGCCCCAAAGCTGAACCCCCCCCCCCCTATTTAAACCTCCACTGGAGTACCAGTACTAAAGTATGTATCTTCAGATGTACTGAAGTATGGAGAGTAACAGGAGCATGATGTATTACGGCTCTAATGTCCTATTATCATTTCTGGAACAAGACTCTTAATCACTAGAGGAGAACAGGTTCCATTAGCTAGAACCAAGCTTTTCCAACAGGCCAACACAAGCTCGTGAAGTGAATGAGTCCAGCTTGCCTGGGTTTAGTGCAGCACAGTTCACTGTGTTCAGGTTTTGATAGTACTGGTCTAAATGTATCTCTGCTGGTTCTTTCTCTCGGTTCTAGCTAATCAGATGTCTAAAAGAATAAATATTAGGATCTTGTGTATGATTAAATCTTCCTGAAGAATTGTGATATGGTATTTTCCCATATTGCTGGGCTCCCAGCTGGGGGTCCGTTTCAAGCCCCTTAGTGCTGCAGGACTGCAGTGTGGTTTGTACACCGCTCCAGTATTTCTACATGAGCAAAATTTATTATCTATTTTATCTATTTTATTATTTATATATGATTTATGTCCTTTATTTTATTAAATTATTTTATTTTATTAATTCGATTTTTAATAATTTTATGTAGAACTGTTTTGTAGATGCAAATTATTTATTTATATTTAATTAATTAATTTATTTTTATTTTTATTGTATTCATTTATTTTATTAACGTCTTCTGGGTAATGTAATGTCATAGTAGAACCAATTTAGGTTCCTTAAGGAACCATATTAGAACCATTAACTGCCTTAAAGAATCCTCACATAACATTAAGGTTCCAACTGACATAAGGGTTCTACCCACACTCTAAAGAAGAGGTTCCACAACGTGTTCTTTGAGCGACGCCTTTAGGAACCGAGAGGCGTATAAAGGTGAAGGACCTCTGAAGGTTTATAGACCCTCCATATGATGTAAAGGTTCTATGCCGACTTTATGGTTCTTACTGAAAACCTTTTCATGATGAGGTTCTTCACCTTCCCATCTTATTTATTGTGTTCTACCCAGCTGTCCACTGAGAGGTTTCTTAGAGAACCCAGTTTGGTTCCTGTGCAGGGTTCAGAGAGGACCAGGTGTCCACCCAGAGAGCAGGTATGGTTCAGAAGTTTGGCTGAAGGAACCGGCGCTCACAAATCTAATACTGACATCTAGTGGCCAAAACCCAGAACACCTTTAACGAGGCAGCTCGGACTGACTCTGTTAGAGACCGGGGCAGGTCCTTTAAGGAGGATCTGTTCTGCTGATCCGGTTCTCCTCTATCTTTCAGTGTGTTGTAGCTCTTTCTGCATGTAAGCAGGGTTCTAAATCCCGTAGGAGAACCTCTGTCCCACTGAAATCACTTTCCCCAGCTGCCTCACGCCATCCCCACCATCCTTTAAGATGCATGGAAGACAAGCGTCCTGACTCTCTCACAGTCTTCAAACTCAGCCGAAAGACCTTAACCCATCTTCTCTCCAGGTATTAGCACTGGCCTGGGACTGCTAGGTAGTGTTCTCCTTCCTAGGTATCAGCACTGGCCTGTGTTCAGGACTGAGCCTTCTTGTTCTAGCTAGGGCACATACCGTGGCTGAACACTAAGCACTTCAGTAAGTCAGTCTGGATAAGAGCGTCTTGTTGGACTTCCAGCCCTTTCTGTGATACATGGTGATGTCATCTCGTAACACAGTCCTTACTGTCCGTCTACCTGCAGGCTCGGCACCCTCCACTACACACACAGAGCTACACCAGTACACACGGACCACTCTGAAACCAGTACACTCCTGTCGCTATTATAAAAACAGCCACAGCGGTGTGGGGGCGGCTTCCTGAGTCAGTTTGGAACTTATTTTATACACCTGGTTGGGAAGAAACGTGATCATGTGACAAGACATGCTCATAACTCACCATACATATCAGTATATTTAGTGTTTCTGAGACTCAGAGATACAGATCTAGAACCTACACAAATACACATACTGTCATAATAATAATCTCCCAAGACACTGGCTTCCTATAAAATCAGTGAGCCCAATCTTTTGCATGGCAGTTCATTATAAGATAATACATGTTTATACACGCAGGGTAAATTAATTATATCTAGAGAACTGTATGTCCTGAAGAAAGTGCAGAGTGAGAAAAATAAATGGGAGTCTATGGGAGGAAGGAGGGATGAATAAACGACAGACAGAGGAGTGAGGGTTAGTGCCCTGAGCGAGTACATGCAGGTAGATGCAGTCTGGTGGCTGTAGGAAACAATGGGGTTTAAATGGGGGTGAAATTTAATGGGTGTCTATGGGAGGAACGAGTGATAGGGGACGCTTGCACGTCACACTAACACTGAGTGTGTGCTCGGGGGGCTGCCCTGAGATACTGTATGTGAGACGGTGTCTGTCGGTCGAGCAGGAGGAGATTGGCGTGTACTCTCCCACTCCATTCAGTACTCTGGAATACTCGGTCTCGGCCTCGACTCGGACCGGGCTGTAGTGGCCCTGAACACAACACTAGTAGCCAGTCAGTGCTGTTGGAGTGTTAAGGACATCCATGATAATCCCAGACAGGTGTGCAGTGACCTGATTAATCCCGATAATAAACCATGTGGTCATACTGCCTCTCCTAGGTGGGGTGTCCACATACTTATGGCCACACAGTGCAACATATTGACCTTTTGACCTGTGATTATAGATGGGCAGTGCAGTTCAGTCCACCGATCTGAGAAATGAGCTCATCTGGACGGAACAGAACCCCCGATATAAGACCCGCCGGAACGTTCCGTGGATGAACCACACCTGGAAGCCACACCTCTTAAAAGGCTTTATTTAGTTACTGTGTATAAGCAGCTCTTACGGTCACGGGGTTTTCTCCAGCACCACACACCAGTTCCCCTGATCATGATAACTCTGCTGCACCTTCACCTGCTCCACCAAACCGCACAGCTCCTCCAGCTCCCCCTGCTGGAACACGTGGTAATAACGGTGGAACACTCGGCCCTGGTCGGCTCTGGCTGCTGCTCTGTCCTCACCTCCACAGGCCGCTTCAGCGCCGCGGTTCTTCTCACCTTTAAGGTGCCACGGAACCAGCAGGTCCTGAGAAACGAACGCTGTGCGGTTGGTGTGGACGCTCAGCTTGGTTTGGTTCGGCTTCTCTGCATGTTCTTCTTCTAAGTCAGACATGTTCTCCTGAGATTCACCGGTTCTGTCCTGCTGCACAGGTTCCCCGTCCCCTGATCTGCAGCCCTCCTCCCGGTTCTCCTGCTCCTTCATAGTTTTGAGGTATTTGGATTTCTGTTTGTTGTACTCCTGCTCTTTGGCCCACACGTAGATCAGCGCTCGACCCCCGACCTTCAGCAGGCGCACCAGCTCTTGAATAGCCGCCAGTCTTCTCTCCTGAAAGTACAGACAGCATTCACATACACACGGACCACCACGTAACCAAACAGCTGAGCGGTTAGGATGTAACCGAGACGTCCACAGGCCTTTTCCACCACAGTGGAACCGGTTCTGTTCTAGACTGTTCCCAAATGGAACCAAAGAATAGTAAGCCCGCTCTCACTGACCCGGTTTACACCCAAACCACTGAATTAAACAGTACTGCGGTTCCCATCATCATCAGTAGCAGACATCTGAGCTCAACCCATCAGCAGATCCTGCTCTGTCTTCAGATATGTATCGCCACCAAGTGGCCAAATGATAGAATACAAACATTAACCCTGAGCCGATTAAGCAGTCACCACTCACAGACAGCCCTTCTTATATAATACACTCATCATCCAAAGAAACAGCTCCACCCAGGAGGAGGTGTGGGAGTGCAGGTGTGTTGGGAAGGAAGATAAAGGTGACCAGGATCAATACCTGGTGATAAATTTAGACTGATATGATCAATATTTATTGAGCTACACATACAGAAGTCTGTCTCTCAGTATGGCGTCGGGCCGCCGTGTTCGCTAACCCAACACGCCAGACGTCTCGGTATGGAGCTGTAGAGGTTCCTGATGGAGTCCTGTGATAATCCATCCCATGCAGCTTGAACATCCTCACACAGTTCCTGCAGATGGTGCGGTAGGGGTGGAGGTGGAGGGACACCAGGCCTTCTGGACGTGTGACCACAAATCGTTCATCTTGGTGCTGACCACGGTGCCTCCACACACGGATTCGTTGGGCGTCTCCACCAAGACTAAAGCGGCGACTCGTCACTGAAGATGACCCGCTGCCATTCTGAGTCACTCCATGACAGTCTGGTACGACACCACTGCAGTCTTTGGTGACGGTGACATGGTGTTAAGGACAGTCGTGGTAACGGTCTGTGTGCATGTAGTCCTGCGTGGTGCAGCCGTCTGCCGATGGTGCTGCACTAACAGGAGGACTCATGGAGGACACCACTGCTCGCTGGAGGTCTGTAATGGTGGTGTTGGGTCAGTCAGGTACAGAGATAAGACCCGTCCTTAAGTGTTGGGTGACTGGTTCTGGGTGCAGCTGTGTTATTGATGCTGAGTGTGTTTGGTATCAGTACTGTCCTCTTTCTGGTGTGTTTAGGGGAACGCTGTGTGGACTGGGAGCAGACCGTGTGTCTGTATGAGGGCAGCAGTACCTTGGTGGAGAAATGGTGGATGACGGCGATGGAGATACAGGCATCAAAGCTGGAGCTCCGGAGCGGAACATTCAGGGCGTCTGACACAAACGCCTGGAACCCCCGCTCGGCACAGATCCCCACCAAATTCACACTGCGGTCACAGCCCACCTACACACATCACACACAGCAAGGTCGATACAGTGACCCAAACAGTGGCCACCGACACGGTGAGACCAGCACAGAGCAGGTATCACATAACATCACACCATACCTGCTCTGTGGGGGTCCTGTGGTGGTCCTGTGGGGGTCCTGCCCATTGAAGAGCAGGGTAATACAGTACACAGAGAAACAGATGGACTACAGTCTGGACCTGTACACCTACAGAGTGTCCTGTATGAAGGACAGGTGTACCTAATAAAGTGACCGTTTTGGGCGTGTCTCTTACTGTTATGATCTGAGGGTTGATTCCGAGGTACTTTCCGTTTCCGCAGCCGACGTCTGCCAGCGTTTCTCCCGGCTGCAGCGAGAGCAGAAAGTCTCGGACTCTCGGCCAGGGGGCGTGGCGCGTGCTGCTGAAGTGGGCGGAGATTTCTTCATAGACACGATGAACATACTGCGCCTCCAGCTGACACGCTTCGCTATCGGCAACCGGAAGTGTGGGAGGGGATGGGGGGCGCTGACTATCGCACATGGACGGGTACGCTGCAACACACACATATTACACTTCCATAAGAGGACGGGAAAACGGGCAGATTCCCAAATCCTAAACTGTTCCGGAACAGATTCGTTAATATTCACACCCTCAACTTTTACATACAACACCGGAGCAACAGAACCAACACAGCGGGCTATGCAGAGAACCTCAGCGCTCCAGGCTGGGAAGGGGATGTCGGCACTTTCCATTCCCTTCCCAAGGATCCCAACTGTCAGCGGTACATGGTGGATGTTCATCTTTAATCCAGGCTGGAGTTCTTCCTGTTCACCAGCTTCCTAATCCAATGTTCCGTTCCACCTTAAATACTGCAGCTGGTACAGGAACCAGAATGTCCAGCAGCTCCATTTAAGGTGGAACAGAAAATTCCCAAAGCCCGCTGGAGAACAGGAACTCCAGCTCCACATCTTTAACAGGATCCCGGAACACCTTTAATCCTGCAGTCTGCACATTCCACTCCGGACAGATTCCCAAACCTCTCTGGACAATATGGAGCAGCTCCGCTCAGCGTCTGACCCTGAAGAGACTGAAGAGAGGAGCAGCTCCACCTTTATTAGCACCACCACCCCAACAGCAGCCTGTAAGTAGCAGCCATGCTGTGTGATTGTATCCGTGTGTGGCGGTTGGAGCAGATCATCTTAAACTGAGAGCTCCATAGTGAGGATTTTTTACTTTAGGGGTCACATGTTACTTGTTAAGCGTGTGGGGAGGTGCTTACCACAGTCGCAGGGCGTGTGACGGATTTTGCGGAAGGTAAACGATGTCCTCGTCCCGCGGCAGCTCAGGGTCAAGTTGCTGGGGTCAGAGGTCACAACTCCCGGCCCCTCAGCCTCTGAAGCAGGAACCACATCAAACTTCCGAGGTGTTATACTGAGGCACACAAACATAAACACCATTCTGTTCCTCCTTAGTCCAGGACACACAGATGCTCAATCAAATCCTCACACTAATGTTCCGAAGTCTATTGTAAAGCCTTCCCAGAGGAGTAGAAACAGTCACTGCAGCACAAACTCCTTCTTTATGGGCCCATTTCACGGAAAAACACCACGTCTCTGTGAACTGCTGAAATACACGAGACTGCTGTAGAACACAACTAGCTGAATTAGCCCTGGTGCTAACAGCGAACTGAATTAGCTAATTGCTACGGCTAACTGTAATAGCCCTGAAGCTACAGCAAACAGCTGATTGTATTATCCTTACAGCAAACAGCTAACTGTGTTAGCTCTCTAGCTAACAGCTAACCGTACTAGCCCAACAGTTAATGGCTAATTGTGTTATCCAGACAGCTAACAGCTAACTGTTTTAGCTCTACAGCTAACTGCTACAGCTAACTGTATTAGCCTAACAGATAACAGCTAGCTATATTAGCCCTACAGCTTTGGCCACATAGTTGTACCCCCGACCCATCAGGGCTGTCAGACAGCGTCCAAATTCAGAACCACTCTATTAGCGGAGGTACGGACTCTGTGCTGGCACACGGCGACCCATTCAGTTCCTTCCATCACTACATTCATTAAAGCCAGACTGAGACACAGAGAAAGGCCAGGCCTTTAGGTACACAAGCTAAAGCTAACGGCCTGCTAGCTTAGCTAGCGTGACTAGCCGAGCCTTTTTCAGCTGGTCAACAGTCAATGTGGAGATAGCGACTGATTCCGAGCGTGATCAGAGACCCTCAGTGTAAAGATCAGCTCCTCCTGACGGTGTTCTATAACACCACTGTACCATGCACCAACCAACGCTACACCACACACCTCAGCACCGGAGAGGGCATCCGGATAACTGGAGAAGATTTCCAGATGATCCCAATTCCTAGATTCCTATACCAAACACCACTACGCTAACTCTCTACCACTGATTAAGCTCCGCCTACAAAACACCATCATAGAAATGGTCTACAGTTCTAGGTTCTAATCCCACAGCGCTCACCCGTGTGTCCAGAGATAGCGGCTCTCCCCCTTCATCACCAGAAGACTCCGTCCAGGCAGCACCACACCAACCGAGTGCCCATCCGGGTGGCGGAACTCCATGACGGTCTAACAGAGAGCGAGTGAGGACGAACAGTTACGGTGTGTGTTTAGTTTCAAATTAGCACCACAGACTTTCGGTTTATGGGATTATATGAGGTCTAGAAGCGGACCTTCGCACCCAGACTGAGCGAGAGGAGGGGGTCCTCAAACGCCGAGTGAGTGTCCACATGGGGCGGGATTCCTACAACACGGAGAAACTCAGTTAAACCTAGTGTTACACACACACACACACACACACGCACACACACACACACACAGATACAGATACATACACACACACACACACACACACAGATACAGATACACACACACACACAGATATACACAGACACACACACACACACACAGATATACACACACACACACAGATATATACACACACACACATACACACACACACACACAGATACACACACACACAGAGATACACACAGATACACACACACACACACACACACACAGATATATATACACACACACACATACACACAGACATATACACACACACACACACAGATACACACACACACACAGAGATACACACAGATACACACACACACACACACACACACAGATATACACACACACAGATATACACACACACAGATATACACACACACACAGACACACAGATACACACACAGACACACAGATACACACACAGACACACAGATACACACACACACACAGATACACACACACAGATACACACACACACAGATACACACACACACAGATACACACAGATACACACACACACACACACAGATACACACACACACACACACACAGACACACACACACACACACACATCACTGCCGTCTGTACATGTTACAGCTCCATGTTTGTTCACAGTTTAATCATCATTTACATTTAAAATATACCTGAGGTTTTACATTGTGTAAATTTCATGATGGATGGGTGGGTGAGTGAGTGGATGGATGAATTGTTGGGTGGGTGGATGGGTGGATGGATGGTCCAAAAGGAATGACTCCATTGACTTCCCAATGGAGACTTATAAACAGAAGGCTGGGATGCAGCTGCTCGCCATGGAAACCCATTCCATGAAGCTCTACACACTGTTCCTGAGCTGATCTGAAGGACACATGATGTTTGGAGGTCTGTAGTGATGGACTCTGTAGAACGTTGGTGACCTCTGTGACCTATGACCCTCAGCATCTGCTGACCCTGCTCCGTCATTATATGTGGTCTACCACTTCTGGCTGAGCTGCTGTCGTTCAGTGATTCGGACGGGGAGTGAATACTTTTGCCAATATGGTGTACCAGCCTCATTCCTACTGTATAAACAAACGGACAGTGACAGTTCGCTAGCGGGTTTACCCTGTCCACTCTGGTACTGGTTGACCGTTAGCTGGTCAGGGAGAACGCTGATGTGTCCTTCAGAGAGACACCTCTGCAGCACAGCGCCACACTCTGGTGGTAAACCTGCACACAGCCGGAGACAAGCTGGGATTATAAAGGGATTCACCAGATCCTAAATGATCTGGAAGTTTCTGGGAATGGCTCAGTGAGTACGTCCAGGTGGAACTCTTACCTCCAGGTAAAGGCTTGTCTTTGTCCACGTTGTTGTTGTCATACCTAAACTCGTACCCATAATGCTTCACTCTCCTGTGCTTCAGTTCTTTCTGCACTGAAAAACCAGACACAAAAAAAATAACAGATCAACTACCGCGGGAACCAAGCGACCGGTCACCAGCGGACAGCCGCTGGCACGGGGCTACACGCTACAGTGAACACGTCCTTATGAGCACAGCAGATTCACCACCACGTACACTACAGCACACACTACACCCACTATACTGGCTATAAACAAGGCCACGCCCACTTTTACTAACACCTCCACGTCTCACAAGCTGATGAAGATGTGTTTGGAAATATGTTTGCAATTTACTGATTTAATTTAATCCCAGGTATCCGACCTGTGACCTCATCAGTGTGGGACGTCCAGTCAACAGCCTGCAGCAGCTCCGCCTCTTCCTCCAGAGATACAAACTCCTCCACCACAGAGAGACCAGGAGGAAGAGTGGGGACTCCACCGACCTCACTGTCCACTGAGAGAGAGAGAGATGGGGGGAGAGGGAGGGAGAGAGAGAGAGAGAGAGAGAGACAGACAGAGAGAGAGAGAGAGAGAGAGAGAGAGAGACAGACAGACAGTCAGACAGAGAGAGACGGGGAGAGAGACAGGGAGAGAGACAGGGAGAGAGAGACAGGGGAGGTGTTAACATGTGTACAGCCTGGGCGTTACAGCCTGGGCGTTACAGCCTGGGCGTTACAGCCTGGGCGTTACAGCATGGGCGTTACAGCCCGGGTGTTACAGCCCGGGTGTTACAGCATGGCCGTTACAGCCCGGGCGTTACAGCATGGGCGTTACAGCCCGGGTGTTACAGCATGGCCGTTACTTAGTTATTACATGGTTGTACTGTGTTTACCTTTTTCCACATAGCTGAAGTACAGCGTGACCTCCTGACCCTGACTCTGCAGCACTCGCCCACTCAGCAGCCGGTGGGCGCGCTGACCGTCTTCCACTGACGCGTACGTGACGTAGGCGTACGGTTTATTAGGAGGCATGAGGAGAGTCTCTACAGCGCCGCCTTCCCTGAGGACCTCCAACAGCACCTCTCTGCTCACTCCGTTCCCCAAACCTCCGTTAGACACCACCAGGTTCTGTAGATACACGTACAGAAGCAGGGGTATCAGCTGGATGCCATCAGGCCTAACAGCAGCAAACCTCACCACATCAGGCGCAACGCCATCAGAGGCCTGCAGTCCGGTTCTCCTTCAGGACTGCGACGTATCAGGAAGCAAACACTGAAACACTGATATAACTGGTATAACTGTGGTATAAATATGATATATTAGTATTATTATAGATATTTTGGAAACATTCTGGCTTTTTATCGTACAAGGTTCCACAATATAAAATTCCAGATAATCCAGAATGAGGGTGGAATCTGGTAGGACAGCGAGGTGCATTACTTCCTTGATCCACATGATGGCGCTGTTTCTAGGAAGGCTGGATTGATGTTAATCAAGGAGGCAGTCATGCAGTCTCTACAGACAGACCCCTTGTCAGCACATGACGTTTCTGTCCTGCTAGAGTTGCTCAAGACAACCGTACGTCCTATCAGTCTGAAATGGAAGCTCCTAAGAGCACCACCAGCTCAGACCACGCAAACTAACCGAGCAGGACCACCAAGTGATGTAGCACACCGTCCCGCTAAATCACCTATCCTCTGTTTGATACCCGGATGGTGTTCTACTCCAGTCAGGTGTTCTAGTGTACAGGTGGAGCTATCTTCATGGTGTACTGGAGACACCCGGATGGTGTTATACTCCAGTCAGAGGTTCTAGTGTACAGGTGGAGCTATCTTCATGGTGTACTGGAGATACCCGGATGGTGTTTTACTCCAGTCAGGTGTTCTAGTGTACAGGTGGAGCTATCTTCATGGTGTACTGGAGACACCCGGATGGTGTTCTACTCCAGTCAGAGGTTCTAGTGTACAGGTGGAGCTATCTTCATGGTGTACTGGAGACACCCGGATGGTGTTCTACTCCAGTCAGGTGGTCTGGTGTACAGGTGGAGCTATCTTCATGGTGTACTGGAGATACCCGGATGGTGTTCTACTCCGAGTATAACTGTGGGTGTAGTGATGGTAGTGGGTGTGTCCATCAGAATGAGTCTCAGAAAGTTAAATATACAGGTCTGGAGATTAATAAAAGATGAACTCGCTTTAGAGGATCAGCTTTAGAGTGAAGTAGCCGAGGGGAGCTAACCGCTAGGCTAACCGTATCTCAGGTGAACTGAGCAGTGTTAGCAGCAGCTAGCTCTAAACAGTGGATACAGTAATAACAGCTCTGAGGTAAATGTGAGGTAACTGGTCATGTGACTGTATTAGTATACTACACTGTAGGTCAGAACCTGGCACTGTACTGTATACCACACACAGGGGGCGTTTACAGTGTGCAGTACATACTACTGAAGCGTACAGTGTCCCATTTTGAATACAGCCCCTGTCATACACCACAGGTCCCCTGCTCCTACACTAGACCGGTCCCCGGCGGTGAGGGGTGTAATGGTGTAAGTTAGCGGGTGAACAGGTGTAACACGCCGCGGTACCTGTGTGGGCTGCTGGGTGGTGCTGATTCCCGCATGTCTGAGCAGAGTGTGCTGTGTTTTTCTCTCTCTCCGCTGAACTTTCTGCTCTGTTTTACTCTTCTTCATACTCCGCACGCTTTCCACAGCAGGCTCCATCACTGTGCACCCTCGAACTGGGTCCCCGGCGCAGCGACAGCTCCGACATCAGTTCCGCCCGGAGGTCGTTCCGGACAACGCGCCATCGAGTTTACTAATGTCATTATTAGATCTTTGTTATTACAAAATTGACATTTATCACGAATCTGTTAATGAACCTCTTTCTGTTCTTGCTATAATAGATTTGGAGAAGCTTCAGGGAGAGTATTGTTCTGCTGCCAGCGTGCGGGCTGTGTCCCAATCTAGCGCTCGTCCCCTATATAGTCAACTAAGTCGGATACTATGCCCTTTAAATCGAGTATTGAAGCCAAATTATCATAACTTATTAATAAATGTATCGCCTCATTTCAAGCGTCCATTCGGTTCACAGTTTTATTTACATACTGTATTACGATTTTGGCAGGACCTTAATTCTAATTTTACATTAAATATTCTTTATTAACTTCCCACTTCTTAGTTACTGTTGGGTTATTGTTTAACATACTTGTTTATATACTTATGATTTTATTCCTTACCTTTGCATTTTTAAAAACTATTTAATCATACTTTTATCATTAAATTTTAATTTTCAAATGTATCATTTAAATTATTATATAAGTTTTATAACCTATTATTATAATTACATTCATTATGATATCGTGGTTTTATCCCTCAGTTTGTCATATCGGCTCTACTACATTGTAAATGATAGTCTCCCACAATGCGCTCAGAGATTACATATAGGTTGATTAATTGTTACCATCAGGACAGCAGCTGATCCATCTTACAGTTAGACCGCCAAAGGAAATAGGAATAAAGTGTGAAGAATTAAAATAAACTTAAATGGAAATTTATCACTTTTTAAAATGTAAAAGTCTTTAAACCACAGATGCATAATGTACCTGCTCTAGCACACTGAACTGAAGGGAGCCTGGAGTCCAGATGTTACAGTCTCCTGCTTCGAACACTGAAGCCCATTTTAATGATGGAAGGATTTGAGCTGCTTTGTACATTATACACCTGTACAGCTGCATCCAGTCTACTGGCGCTCCCTCATCTGAGGTGACTGTCCACCACTCCGGAGAACAGGACTAACCTCTAAATTAGGGTCCCTACTTAGAACCTAGGCTGTGTCCTAAATCACTACGTAGTGCTCTAGGTTGGTCCCACCTTTGTCCAGATCACCACGTTCCTATAGAATAAAGATTAGATCATATAACCATGAGGACGCAGAATCATGTACTACCTCTGGCAGTATGTGACAGACTGGTCCAGATAGTCTGAGGGGATGTAGGGACTAGGGGACCACCCCAGACAGTCATGTGAGGAGTTACTGAGTCGTAAAGAAAGTACACACATCCACAGAACCGAACGTGTTCGTTTAATTAAAAAACACAAAAACAGACCAAATACAGGGCAAACAGTCATATCATCATCACGGACCACCAACTGTGACCTACAGAAACCTAAAGCTTAGAAATATGATTTGCTGTAATCTAAGAAAGCAAGTAATTCACATACAAACGTTCCTCACCTCTCCATATACTATATTACAGGATAAGAGAACCATTCCCATCATTTACTCATCCCATAAAGGAATAACCCGGCCAAACACGGAGAACAGAACCCACAGAACTCCATCTGCAGTCCATTACCCTGTGGATTCATTGACTGAACTATTCCTTTAAGCACTGCGGTCTGAAGCGAACGACCATCCTGCCCGTAACCGAGCGAGGAACGCATCGGAAGCTTCGCGCCATGGAGAAGCCTTTCCGGCGCAAGCTAACGGCTTCAGTGGCGGGTGAAAGTCTCGGGTGGGCATTAAATTCAGAATCTGTGGAACGCCCGAGGGAGCGGTCGGGCTAAACACAGCATGAAAGCAAATCCGGTGGAAGCCACAGCAGCGGCTTCATCGTGGTGAACCTGTGGGCGCCCCCGGTGGCCAAAGCGGGATCAGCAGTAATGGAAAGGTCCAAACAGTACAAAAATAAACCAGTCTCTTTACTTCTTCTGCTTCGGAGGGGGTCTGCGGAGGAGAGAGGGGGAGAGTTAGATTACAGTCCGGTCAGTGGAACAATGCAGGTGGCTATTCAACTACAGCGATCTAGAACCGTCAAACGGTCCTTTTGGATTCTAACGCTTATTAGTGAGAACCTCAGGCAGCCCTGCTGTCAGACCTCTCTATCTCTCAACACTAGCACAAGCTAATAAACACATCAGCACTAAAGCCTGCACCTGAGTGTTCCTACAGACCACAGCGGACTAATCCCTGCGAGCTCCTGGGTAACCAGAGTTACCGACCTGTAGATTCCCACCACCACGGCGTGGTCCCTCTCGTACGGCTCCAGAGTGAGCTGCTCCTGTGGCTTCATGTTCTCCGCGCTCATCTTCTTCACCTCAGACGCGAACACGGCCTCCGGGGCTGCCGTCGAGTCGATACAGTTTGCCTGGTGAGGTAAGAGAAGTTTACTGACGCCTGCCGGAACTCCGGAGCACATCACAGAGACGCGGAATGATGATGCCAAGCGAGAACATGGCCTACGTGTACCGAGTGACTGAGGGACGGATTTACCTTGATGGAGATGACGAAGTGGCCTCCGTTCTTGAGGAAGTTGTGCGCATTGAGGGCGACGATTCTGGTCTGGTCAGGCTGGGCGACGTCAGCAAAGATCACATCCACCATACCTGCAGGACACAGCAGCAGGAGAGGGTCTAAGCGACGGCACCAACTCAACAGCAATCACCGCTAATACTGATCCGGTCTGAGCGGGCATCACCCGCCGGCCTCCTCCTGACTTACCAACCAGCATGCGGTACTTGTGCGGGTGTCTGGCGTCCTCGATGATGGGGATAATGTTGGTTCTCTTCTTGGCCACATTCAGCAGATCTCTCCCGGAGCGGTGGGAGAACTCCACAGCGTACACCAAACCCTCCTGCACGGACAAACCAGACAGACAGGCTTACCGATCGGTTCCACACACAGCGGCATTACCAGGTGGAGAAGTGGAGGACGGTCACTCACCGGCCCGACGATGTCAGACACATGGGACACGGTCGTTCCAGACGCTGCACCGAGGTACATGACTTTAGCACCGGGTTTAATGTGGATCTGATCCACTCCGCCCAGAATGGCAGCTGCCAGCTTCGAGCGGAACGGGTTCCACGCTCTGTACTCAATCTTCGTTTCTCCTTCCTACAGACGAGAACAGAGACACATCAGTATGAGCTGCACCAGAGTTCTTCAGAACCCCCAAATAAACAGTCATTCAGAGGGTTCGGTGTGAAACACTCGGTTCTAGATACAGTCAGAGCTGGTCACAGTGGTGGTGAAGGTAACCAGACGTTCCCCTCTAAAAGCCCCCTCACAGAAAGTTCCTACATGAGGTGGATCTCCATCATCAACATTCTATATACACTCAGAGGACACGTGTAGGTGCACTGGTGGTTTAGATGCGTGTTCTTGATATGGAGAACCCTGGTTCCCATCAGCACCACTAAAGAACATCTGAACCACCACTGTAGAACATTAACACTCGATACGCTGGTACTGACCTCCACACTAATCCTCTTCTCTCCGTACACAGAGTCTCCCACCACCATGTTCTTGGTCACCAGCGCGTCCTCCTTACCGCGGCAGATGAACACTCCTGAGGGGTTAAAGGTCAGCAGGAAGTGAGTGGTTTGATGGCAGGTTCTCATGACTGTTCATACAGACTTCAGTAACTCATAAGGCTCACCCTCGTGTCTGTGCGGCTCCACCGTGACCACCTTCCCTCCTCTGAACCCTCCTCTTCCTCCCCCTCTTCCTCCTCGGCCTCTGGGGGTCCCTCTGCCGCCGCCGCGGCCCCTGAAGCCACCTTCGCCACTAGGAGACCGGAAACCTCCACCTGCAACAAACCAGAGACAAACCTTCAAACGGCTGACGCAACAACAAGGATGAAGGGATGACGGGCAGCGGCAGACAGGAGGTCTAGCCTAGTTAGCTGGTTGGTGGTGCTGGTTAGCTTTAGCTAGAAGTTCCTCTGGCTTAAGACTTAGACTAGGACCGCCCAGTTTCCATGGAGAGGAGAGACTGTGTGCATCGGTCACAGTCACTGGACTTCAGATAGACAGATGCCTGCTCAGGTTCTTCCTCACCTCCTCCTCTTCCTCCTCTAAACCCTCCTCCTCCTCCTCTGTCTCCTCCGCGGCCTCGTCCTCCGAAACCGCCTCGTCCTCCTCCGAAACCGCCACGTCCTCCTCCGAAACCACCACGTCCTCCTCCGCCACCTCGTGGGCTGAATCCTGCAAACGGGAGACAAATAGGGTCAATAATCTGGCAACCCAGACGTTACAGCGTAGGAGACCCTGCTATCCAGAACCCTGTAACTCTCAGGCTGCGGCACGGGCTGCGGCTAGAGCCACTGTAAATCTAGAACCGCAAACGCTCAGCTGAGAGTAACCAGACGTACACAGTCACACGGTTTAAAGCGCCGCCACGTTTGAGTGGTACGGTCCACAGGAAGCGGGTTCCTACGTGTGTACTGTACCCTGTACTCAGAAGTACTGGATTTAGTATTTGGACTGGGTGCTGTTTTTTTCCTTCCTCAGGGTCATCACAGGACCGTATGAGCATGAAGGCTGAACGATACGACTAAGTATCCCGGGGGCGCTAACTGATAGCGAGCCATGCCTCTCCGCACACACCGGCGGCGTGTTGCACTACAGTGCTCGGCCTGCTAACAGGGTTATACAAATACTCAACCAAAACCATTAACACGGTTCTTACCTCCAGCCCAAACCTGAAGCCCTCAGACTGAACTTCCACAAACTACTCCAACACAAACACGGCCGTGTTTCAGAGTACGTAAAGTTCAATCAGGTACACAAACACCATCTTACACTAACGGCCCCCAGTTTGGACGTGTGCCATCGTTTACTGGGTATTTAGCACAGTGTATTTCATTTGAAGGGCCTCTGGTTGATTTTACTAGAGTCTTTGATTGTTTTTAGTGACTTTTAGGTGAATTATAGCACATTTTGGTGCATTTTTGGATAATTTCTGTAGATTTTGGGTCACATTTAGTAGATTTCTAGTAACTATGCTGATTTTTTTTAATGTACTTTTGATTCTTACACGTGTGCTTCTACTGGAGTAATGACGTCACATCAGCATTTCTATATGTATTAAAACACTCATGAGCTGGACTTTAAACCCAGCTGGAGACACAGAGACACGGGCTGAGGGCCAGTTCCCGATCACATGGTGAATGGAGTGAAGCCCATGTGGTCCACAGCGTGGAGACTCAGACACGCAGATCAGCCCAGAAACAAAGACCCGCAGCTCGTCCGTGTAACCCCACCACACTCTCCACCACTAACCCAGCTCGGAGTGCTGGCCCCGGGAACTGGTGGCTTACTCGGACTACTGGTTCGATCACCTCCTCGGGCTCGGTACTGTTACACCAGGTCCACATGGTGCACAGAGGGCTTCACTAACAGTCCGAGACCCTCGCCGAAACTCCACAAACCCCACCTAATACCGGCCACATGGGCCTTTATCGAGTTTCTCCTCCGGTAAAACTCCATTACACTAAACCGGGCTTTTAAACTACCTGTGAAACGGGATTAGCTTAGCAGCGATGCTAACTCGGCTCTGCTGCCCCTTTAAAGCCCCTCTCTTTCCCTCCAGTCTTCTTTTAAAGGTGTGTGAGTGTGCGCAGGTACTCACCGGGCTTCATCCTGTCTCCGGGTCTGTACTAAACTCTCTTAATCTAAAGTTAAGCTGGACTTTCTTCTCTCCCGCTGCTGCTCCGCTGCACCACCGCCGGACCTGCTTCAGCGCTGCCACCACGTGTGAGACTCCGTCCCTTTCCCAGAGTGCACTGCGGCACCGCGCTCTGCAGGAACTACGCTGCCCCCTAGCGGCTGCTGAGAGCGGTGGTTCACTCTAGTGGGCACACATGCTCCTTTCCTAGGGCGCTTAGTAGGGCGCACTCTCACGGAGGCCATTTTGTAGTGGCGGAAGTGCTGGAGAGGAGTTTAGCAACATCAGCTAACACATATATACTGTATATACGACAGTGAGGTAGTTAGCTGATGTTGCTAAACTCCTCTCCAGCACTTTACAAAAGTTTTGATTACAAAATCAAACCACACTCAAATGTATATCCGTTTTCCTACTGAAAACTGAAATATATATATAGGAATATATATATAGGTTTTACTACGTTATCTGCATTATCTGATATATATATACCATATATATATATATATATATATATATATATATATATGGAATGTCATATATATATATATATATATATATATATATATATATATATATATATATATATATATATATATATATATATATATATATATATATACACACACATATATATTATGCCATTCCAAACATACAAGTAACGGTATATGGTAGTTAAATGGGCAATCATGTAAAACAGTAAAGGCTGATCTGGAGTGTTTCACAACGCTGAGAATGTGAAGTAGGTACATGTGTTCTTGGGAAGAACGTTCTTGATAAGTGACGTTGGACGATTTCACCAGCGTTCTCGGTACATACGTTTTTCATTACTAACATGTAGCATCTACATTTACGGCACTTAGCTGACGCTCCTATCCAGAGCTCCTTACAGTCATACACGATTACTGATCCCCCCCTGCTGCTACAACGCTCGCTGGCGTAAGGATGGGTTGGATTGGGCTGAGGTTGTAAATGTGGACAGGGCTGACTGCTTATGTGAGAGAAAGATGAGGGTAAGGGAGCATGCCGTATAGACGTCACTCATCCCCAATAAGTTAATAAACTGACCAGTACAACAGATAAAACACGCCATCAGGAGGACAGTCTGAGTCCTGTCACCTCCATGTGGTCCTGCTGTGGACTGACTGGACACCCCTGGTGGAGTTTCACGCTCTAGTATTCTCTAAAACTCAGTCAGAGTGGTAAGGAGATAGCGGCACCCCCTCTGCTGGACAAAGCAAGCCGAGGCATCTGTTCATCTGCTCTGGTGCAGGTCTTTCTCAGGACTTAGGACAGAGACATTGCCAAAGACAGCTCCAGCTGGGGACGGAAACAGGGACATTTCTATAGCAGGCTGCAGCTGGGACACTGACTTTGAGCTCACCATCTTCTGGATGGTCCCCTGGTGGAGTATTACCCAGAATGCCACAGGTCATCACCCAGACTCTAAAGTCCAACCGACTCACGGTTCCAGCGGTATTTAGAGCATGGCTGGATCATTCCCAGCACGGTTCATTCCCCCGGCTCAGCACAGCTGATTAACCCGAGCCAGGTGTGTTACTGCGGGGTAGGCGCTGAGCGGTGACGGTGCAGTGAGGAGAAACAGCAGCTCCTCAGCTGGAAATCAGGTCACAGCCGTGTTATACGGCGGACCTGGTGACCTCTACGGCTGCAGGTCATAGTACCCTTCCCTCTGACGTATCCCAACCCGCTCCTCAACACGGCTCCATTACCACCCAACACCCTTCTGAAGTGGGATCCCACCAAATTCCCCACACAGTTCTCCATGTCTAGAACAGGAGAAAATGGCGGCGGGTAACACTGGGGGGCTAAACGCAGCCCACTCCCGAGTATAACTGTGGGTGTAGTGGTTGTAGTGGGTGGTGTTCATCAGAATGAGCCTCAGAAAGTTAAATTTACAGGTCTGAAGATTAATAAAAGATGAACTCACTTTAGAGGATCAGTTTTAGAGTGAAGTAGCCGAGGGGAGCTAACTGCTAGGCTAACCGTATCTCAGGTGAACTGAGCAGCGTTAGCAGCAGCTAGCTCTAAACAGTGGATACAGTAATAACAGCTCTGAGGTAAATGTGAGGTAACTGGTCATGTGACTGTATTAGTATACTACACTGTAGGTCAGAACTTGTTACTGTACTGTATACCACACACAGGGGGCGAATACAGTGTGCGGTACATACTACTATAGTGTACAGTGTGCAGTATAGTAGTATAGTATGGTGGCTAATGCTAATACTTACCATAATGTTCTGGAATGCCCCAGTCAAAGCCCTGATCTTTATCCACTAGGAATGTTTTAGAAGGACCTGAAGTGAGCAGTCCATGGGAGGGAACCCACGAGTCCCAGAGGGGGAGTCGTTCCGTACGGAGGAACGGGATAAAATTCCTCCAAGCTGCAGGACGGATGAACAGTTACCGAAAACGACCAGCTGAACTTGGAGGATCACACCAGATACTGACAGCACTGGTTCACATACTGTTTCCCCCACAGATATAAAATCAATAAATCTGATTTTTGTGTCCTGTTTGTTTAATTGGGTTCTCTACATCTACTTTTAAGACTGTGTGTGGAAATCTGATCAACCTTTAGGTCACATTTATACAGAAATATAGACAATGAGGAGCTATAAGCTGCACAGCTCACACGATGAAACCTCATGTTAGCATTTAGCATTTTATAGCTGCTCTGAGAATCAGAGTTAATGAGGTGGGAGTGTACATCCTGTAGTGACAGTAATAACCAGTGTACAGAATACAGTTCCACACAAGCGTGTTGTGCTTGATCTGTTTATTAATTAGATCAATAAAAGAGTAACTCCAGATGCTAATCCAGGGTCCTTTATTTAGGATAACGAGCTACGAAAGGTCTAAAAATGGTGTTGCACAGTCCAACCGCAGGCTACAGTCCATGTTAATGAAATCTGTGTTACCGTGTAAGGCCAGTAGGGGGCGTTCTTTACTTACACATCACACAACTCAACAGATAACTTGCATATGTGTGGGAGTGTGTGGTGAGACCTCCAGTGGGCCGCTGCTCGCTGCCCTCTGAAATCAGAACTACATTTAAAACCTAAAAGGCAATTATACAAGCACGACACGACGCAGGGACGGCAAGGACAGGACGGACCGCCGCTGGGGCTGACTACATGTAACGATGAGGAAACCCATACCGAAAGCGGTTTCATTCATCACACCTCTACAGCCTAAAACAGCTCATCTAGAAAAGTCAGCGGTGAAAACAGCCTCTGGTACTACACCCTCTCCGGAGACATGCCGGAATGACATGACCTAAAGTTCCTATTTATTCTTTACTGTTTCAGTAAAATGTCACTTTAAATAACGAAATTAGCATCAGTGCACGTGTCTGTCAGACCAGCCGTCTGAGTTAGCATCCTCCTAAAGCAGCAAGCTGGCCAAAAGCCCAAGAACAGCCATCGACACGCCGAGGCGTGTTTGGTGTCTGAAGTCGGCTGCGTTAGTTTTAGCGCTGAAGCTACAAGGCTAATACAGCTAACAATGCTAAAGCAGCTAACAAAACCCTGCTAGCAAAGCTAACCACGAAGAGCCTGCTAGCCAAAACCTAACCCTGCTATCGGAACCAAACCTCGTATCTCCGAACATTCTGGACAACTTCACAGGAGAAGGGACCAGACGGTTTTCCGAGTCATTTGGGGCCATTTCTTCCCATCCGTTCATCACGGAATTTACACGATAAGGGCCAGCAGGCGTTTTCACATAAAGTCAAAACCTGAAAAATTAGGCTTGTGCTCTGACAACAGCAGTTTGGTGTGTTGTGCTGGCTGACCGGCAGAAGCCAGCTTAGGCCGGAGCATTTCCACTTCCACGTTTGGCCAGGAAGGACTCAGTGCCTCCATGACAGCATATATAGTTAGCAGCAAGTTAGCAAGTTAGCATGCTAGTGCTAATGATGCGTGATAACATGAATAACAGCATGCTTCTGGTGTAGTTACCTCCATAACAGAGAACGTGGTCATAACCCCAACACACTGTGCCTGTACGCTAAGGCTGCTATGATCTCATGTTAAAGCAGAGCAGTGTTAATGGACTGCCTGAACACACCTTCTCTGCTTTCCGAGATTAAATTCCCAGCTGGTGGTGAATGTCCTGTGGATCGTCTGGGTCGAAGGTTAAAATTCGAATGGTCCGAGTTTTCCAGGAAACATCTTAACGTCTGTATGCAGCAACGCCTCACACACGCTCAAACAGAAGGTCCAGCTCCACGGTTAGGTCTCAAATCAATCATACCGAGGGAGAGCTGACGATCAGGGGGAGGTAATTCACTCACACCCTCGGAGGACACGTCCTTCACCACGTTTATCTGAGTTCTCACGGAACGGTCTTTCAGTCACCTCACAAAACTCCACACCTCACATGAGGGTACAAAACACAAATCGTGTTACAGGATGCTGCATGCAATTGCATATTTCCACCAGAGAGGTCTCCAAATCTCCAAACCCCACCCAGCATTGCTTTAAAACTGAAACGGTGTTTGGGTGCTCATCGGAATATCAGTGGTACTAGATAGTAAACTAGTATATACATGTGGTAAAAGAAAGAATGGAGATCCCGGTATGTACACGCATCACCATAACAACAGCTGCACCCAGAAGGAACCAACCAACAGGAGTGAAGCGTGGTGTGTAGGTGTGACCTGGTGAGACATACTAATGATTCAGGTTCCACACTCGACCGCAGATGTGAGGTAACCAAGGACAGGTCTTCTCTCTGTACCTGACTGACCCAACACCACCATTACAGACCTCCAGCGAGCAGTGGTGTCCTCCATCAGTCATCCTGTTAGTGCAGCACCATCGGCAGACGGCTGCACCACGCAGGACTACATGCACACAGACCGTTACCACGACTGTCCTTAACACCACGTCACCGTCACCAAACACTGCAGTGGTGTCGTACCAGACTGTCATGGAGTGACTCAGAATGGCAGCGGGTCATCTTCAGTGACGAGTCCCGCTTTAGTCTTGGTGGAGACGCCCAACGAATCCGTGTGTGGAGGCACCGCGGTCAGCACCAAGATGGACGGTCACACGTCCAGAAGACCTGGTGTCCCTCCACCTCCACCTCTACCGCACCATCTGCAGGAACTGTGTGAGGATGTTCAAGCTGCATGGGATGGATTATCACAGGACTCCATTAGGAACCTCTACAGCTCCATACCGAGACGTCTGGCGTGTTGAGAGACAGACTTCTGTATGTGTAGCTCAATAAATATTGATCATATCAGTCTAAACTTATCACCAGTTATTGATCCTGGTCACCTTCATCCTCCTTCCCAACACACCTGCACTTCCACACCTCCTTCTGGGAGCAGCTATGACCTTGATGATGGATGTACATCCTACTGCTTCTTTGCCTTGTTAGAAACCACACAGATCCAGGAGAAGTATCTCAGTATGACACCAATCGAACACAGCGTTAGCATGGCGCTAACATTAAACCTGAAGCATCTAAAGCGCGTGTATCTGTTCTGTATAATCCCCCCTCCACCAAACTCTACACTCAGCACAGTGCAGTCAGACCAGTACTGTTCTCCTGGTACCGCCAAACCCAGACTCATCCACCGCACTGCCAGACGGAGAAGTGTGATTGGTCACTCCAGAGAACACGCCTCCACTGCTCTAGAGTCCAGGGGCGGAGCTTTACACCACTGCGTTCCACGCTCTGCACTGCGCTTGGTGATGTGAGGCTGGGATGCAGCTGCTCGCCATGGAAACCCATTCCATGAAGCTCTACACACTGTTCCTGAGCTGATCTGAAGGACACATGAAGTTTGGAGGCCTGTAGTGATGGACTCTGTAGAACGGTGGTGACCTCGTGGTGTGGCAGCCTGTTGTTTTGGTGCCCACAACACCGAAACGGAATTCCTCAGAAAGCTGGAATTATCTGACCACGCTGTGATAACATAGTGGCAACGTCAGTACGTTATTAGTTCCATCATTCCTGCATGGAACTCCATGGAACTGCCTAAGTTTTCCCAGACGTAGTCCTAATACCATGTGACGTACTGAGTTTAGGACGATGTTTACTGCACCACCTTTTAACCACGCTGCAGGAAAGTAGCCGTGTCATACCATGTCAGGAACCGGGTCGAGTATTGGTCAGAACCTGGTGCCGTACGATGTGTATGATGATATACAGGTGTTACGGTTCTAGGTATTGCGACACGCTGCAGTGCTTTGAGCCACACTGCGATTTTTACTGTCTGATTTTAGGAAAGTTTACATAGTATAAAACACCACAGTTAGCGTATTTTGTTTGCTAATGCTAGCTAGCGGTGCACCGTTACACTACATGTTTAACATCTGGGGCTGAAAATAGATGACCACACTGCTATCTAGTGGTCGGAGGTCTAAACACATGTACAGAATTAAAACCATAGCATTCCGATATTCAGTATTGTTGATGTTTTCTTACATCCCTAGCCAGAAACCACATAATCAGGTCTGTCAGAGATACCGAACCACCTTTAAGGCAAGTGTCTGATGGTCTTAGCATTCAGACAGGTTAGCACTATGCTATACGCAGTTATAAGCTACCATAACGTAGTAGCCACATTAGCCTATTAGCCTAGTTCAACTATGACTTCAGGTATTTCTGAAAACTCATTCGGGAATTCCTATAGGAGTGATGGGAAGATGTACTGAGCATGTGAACACCATCAACAGTAATACAGATCTAATCCTCTACTGTTAATTAAGCAGTATTAGCAGTATTAGCAGTATTAGCAGTACCCACACTGACCCACAGTTCTCTGTTTGAGAGAGTAACTACATTATAAAAGCTTTAGCTTTAGCATATATCGCTAACATTGCTAACAATGCTAACCTTTAAGAAAGCAGCCATGTGTTTTTGCCACTTTGTAATTGAGGCATCTGGAGGTCGATCACACCGTAATTCCCACTTGCCACACAAAAAATTCCCACTTTTGTAATTCCCAGACTGACTGACCCCGCGTGCGGTAAGAAGGGTGAGGTGGTGTGAGTGGTAGTTCTTATTGGCCGTATTATCTCCTGTGTCCTCCCCCAGCGGAGGAGCGTGTGGTCAGTACACCAGCTCGTCCTCACACTGATGGTCAGCGTCCATTTTTTTGACGTCCCCGTTGCTAACGTTCTCTTCTTCTGCATCCTCCTCCCCCTCTCCCCCCTCCCCTGGAGGGCTCGGGGTGCTGGCGGGGGGTGAGAGCGGAGGGAGAGGGATGGCCTCGCCTTTCTTGGCCAGTTCAGCGAGCTCGCGGGCAGAGCAGGTTGGCGTGGGGGTCGGGTACGTTTGGTGGAACGTGTCGTAATCGACCTCATAAAAGCCCTCCTCCAGAGAGAGAACCGGCGTGAAGCGCTCACCCCACAGAACCTCAGAGTCCAGGTAGGAACTACGAGCCTGACAGGTCATCCCTGCAGAGAGAGAGGTCAGGAGAAGGAGAGAAAGAGGACGGAGAGAAACAACGTTCTGATCATTTACTGTACGAATAATTAAATAAAATAAATGCAGAGTGTACTGAAGCCTAGTGGAGTATATATGTGGGTCGTATCGCCCCCTACGCTTCCTGTAGTGTATTACAGTCCGTCAGAATGAGCGTGTGGGTCGTATCGCCCCCTACGCTTCCTGTAGTGTATTACAGTCTGTCAGAATGAGCGTGTGGGTCGTATTGCCCCCTATGCTTCCTGTACTGTATTACAGTCAGTCAGAATGAGCATGTGGGTCGTATCGCCCCCTAAACCTCCTGTAGTGTATTACAGTCCGTCAGAATGAGCATGTGGGTCGTATGGCCCCCTACGCTTCCTGTAGTGTATTACAGTCTGTCAGAATGACCGTGTGGGTCGTATCGCCCCCTACGCTTCCTGTAGTGTATTACAGTCTGTCAGAATGACCGTGTGGGTCGTATCGCCCTCTACACTTCCTGTAGTGTATTACAGTCTGTCAGAATGAGCGTGTGGGTCGTATCGCCCTCTACACTTCCTGTAGTGTATTACAGTCTGTCAGAATGAGCGTGTGGGTCGTATCGCCCCCTACGCTTCCTGTAGTGTATTACAGTCTGTCAGAATGAGCGTGTGGGTCGTATCGCCCCCTACGCTTCCTGTAGTGTATTACAGTCTGTCAGAATGAGCGTGTGGGTCGTATGGCCCCCTACACTTCCTGTAGTGTATTACAGTCTGTCAGAATGAGCGTGTGGGTCGTATCGCCCTCTACGCTTCCTGTAGTGTATTACAGTCTGTCAGAATGAGCGTGTGGGTCGTATCGCCCCCTACGCTTCCTGTAGTGTATTACAGTCTGTCAGAATGAGCGTGTGGGTCGTATCGCCCCCTACGCTTCCTGTAGTGTATTACAGTCTGTCAGAATGAGCGTGTGGGTCGTATCGCCCCCTACGCTTCCTGTAGTGTATTACAGTCTGTCAGAATGAGCGTGTGGGTCGTATCGCCCCCTACACTTCCTGTAGTGTGTTACAGTCTGTCAGAATGAGCGTGTGGGTCGTACCGCCCCCTACACTTCCTGTAGTGTATTACAGTCTGTCAGAATGAGCGTGTGGGTCGTACCGCCCCCTACACTTCCTGTAGTGTATTACAGTCTGTCAGAATGAGCGTGTGGGTCGTATCGCCCCCTACGCTTCCTGTAGTGTATTACAGTCTGTCAGAATGAGCGTGTGGGTCGTATCGCCCCCTACACTTCCTGTAGTGTATTACAGTCTGTCAGAATGAGCGTGTGGGTCGTATCGCCCCCTACGCTTCCTGTAGTGTATTACAGTCTGTCAGACTGAGCGTGTGGTCAGTAGGAGTTGTAGAATGCCTGGTAAATGTGTGTAGGGAGATTAGATCGGCTCTGAAACTCCACTGTGGAGTATATTAGCGTGGGTTCTCTGAAGGGTGAAGTGCAGAGTGTCAGCGTGCTCTCAGAGAGGAGCTGGAACGCTGTCGCTGTTCGGGAATGAGGACGCTGTAACTCGGAGTAATCTTAACGTGAATAAACCGCACTAATGAGAGCGGACTGAGCGAGCCGGAAAGCTGCTCGCAGCCAAACACTGGAAATAACGTCACCTCTCCGCTGTGAGGCCTGTGTGGCCTTAAACAAGGGACTAATGATTTACACATGATGCACACACACCCACACACACACACACACACAGTCACACACACACTTATACACACACACACACACACGCACACACCCACACACACTCACACACACACTCACACACAAACAGTCACACACACTTATACACACACACACACTATATAAGTATGAGCACGCAGTATAAGTAGATGTATTTTGATGTTCCGCAGAACATCAGTTACACTCCACATTACACACACATCTCTCTACCTCTCTCTCCACCACTCTCTCTCTATATCTCTCTCTCATCCTCTCTCTCTATCTCTCTCTCTCTATCACTGTCTCATCCTCTCTCTATATATCTCTCTCTCTACATCTCTCTATCTCTCTCTCCACCACTCTCTCTCTATATCTCTCTCTCTCTATCACTGTCTCATCCTCTCTCTATATATCTCTCTCTCTACATCTCTCTATCTCTCTCTCCACCACTCTCTCTCTATATCTCTCTCTCTCTATCACTGTCTCATCCTCTCTCTATATATCTCTCTCTCTACATCTCTCTATCTCTCTCTCCACCACTCTCTCTCTATATCTCTCTCTCTCTATCACTGTCTCATCCTCTCTCTATATATCTCTCTCTCTACATCTCTCTATCTCTCTCTCCACCACTCTCTATCTCTCTCTCCACCACTCTCTATATCTCTCTCTCATCCTCTCTCTGTATCTCTCTCTCCACCACTCTCTCCACCACTCTCTCATCCTCTCTCTCCACCACTCTCTCTCTCCATCACTCTCTATATCTCTCTCTCATCCTCTCTCTGTATCTCTCTCTCTCTCTCTCTCTCTCCACCACTCTCTCATCCTCTCTCTCTCTCTCTCTCTCTCTCCACTACTCTCTATTTCTCTCTCCACCACTCTCTATCTCTCCATCACTCTCTCTCTCTCTGTCCTATTATCTCTATCATCTCTCGCTCTGTAAATAAAAGGTGGGTAATTAAATACAACAATAATATTATAATAGAGCCTTAAGGAGCCTTATAGAGAATCATAGAGCGTTATAGAGCGTTATAGAGAATCATAAAGCGTTATAGAGCGTTATAGAGCGTTATAGAGAATCATAAAGCGTTATAGAGCGTTATAGAGCGTTATAGAGAATCATAAAGCGTTATAGAGCGTTATAGAGCGTTATAGAGAATCATAAAGCATTATAGAGCGTTATAGAGAATCATAAAGCGTTATAGAGCGTTATAGAGTGTTATAGAGAATCATAAAGCATTATAGAGCGTTATAGAGAATCATAAAGCGTTATAGAGCGTTATAGAGCGTTATAGAGAATCATAAAGCATTATAGAGCGTTATAGAGAATCATAAAGCGTTATAGAGCGTTATAGAGTGTTATAGAGAATCATAGAGCGTTATAGAGCGTTATAGAGCGTTATAGAGAATCATAAAGCGTTATAGAGCGTTATAGAGCGTTATAGAGAATCATAAAGCGTTATAGAGCTTTATAGAGCGTTATAGAGTGTTATAGAGCTTTATAGAGTGTTATAGAGTGTCAGCAGTAGGACAGTTTCTGCCCAGCACAGTGTTGGAGATGTACTCAGGGTCCAGGGTGGTTTGGTGAGACACGGTTGAGTGTAGAGACTCAGGTTTGACTCTGAGTGACTTAGGTTTGACTCTGAGAGACTCAGATTTGACTCTAAGTGACTCAGATTTGACTCTGAGTGACTCAGATTTGACTCTGAGTGACTCAGATTTGAGTCTGAGAGACTCTGTTTACACCCTATCTGTTTAATATGCAGATAGTGAGAACCCGTGATGGAGCACGGTGAACTCCAGCAGACGAGTGAGAGGAAGACGCGGCTCGTCTGCCCTCCTACGCAGCCGTTTCAGAGAGTACTCAAATCATCAGCTCCAGTCACTTCCTCCAGCCCGCGGCTCTAAAGTCTAAACAGCACCCTCTCCCCGTTTACTGAGCTCCTCTCATCACAGCGCCTGTACAGCTCCATCTGACGGAGGCAGGGCGACCTTCACAGAGGGAGAGGAGAGGGAGAACGACACAGCTACAAACCAAAACACGGAAACATTCAATTAACTCCATCACTGTCTCCCAGAAAAGGGGGAGAGGGGCGATACTGTAGAGATAAAGAGAACAGAGACAGACAGAGACAGAGAGAGATACAGAGAGAGAGAGAGAGAGAGAGAGAGAGAGACGTTCGCATTTCCCTGTTACTACATAATTTCCTTATACACATGTATTTTCCCATTCAGCACATATAGCAGTATTTTCTATATAAAGTGAAATATCTGTAGTGTATAATGTCCTGTTTATATATATATACTGTATATATTCTATATCTGCACATACGTCCCGTCTGCTCTGTTATGTTACTCGTATGTCGTGTGTGTTTGCACACCGGGGTTTGGAGAGGTGCAGTCTGAGTGAAGCTCACTTCCACATAATCCCCTCTCATATCCCTAATTCTCCCAGGTCCTATATTCCCAATTATATTACAATGTTCAGGTAGTTTCCCAGTATGTGATCGTTTCTTATATTTCTAATATTTCCTCTGCTCAGTTATTTTCTAAACTTTCCCTTTTCTGTGTTCGTAAGGATTTTCCCCATGTGCCGATTCTGTAGTTTTCCATTTACCAATCTAGTTTTCCCCATTTTCCCAGTGTCCGACTATCCCCCCTCTCCTAGTTTTAAATATATTCCCTGTTTTGAAAGTATTTTCCTAATTTCCACTTTCATCCCTTTTCCTAATTTGCAGTTTTCCGATTCCAGATGACTTTCCCGTTTCCCAGTCCCGGTTATCTCCCCAGTTGAACACGCTGAGTGAAGACCTCTGAGCAGCAGTGTTTAAAAATAACTCTGGTTCTGTAAGGCGGCGGTTCCGAGGTGAAGGGCGCTGGGATTTTTGACTACCTCCCTCGGCCGCTCTGCCAGCCGCTTCCTCCTGATCTGGCACACAGGACAATACCTGCTCCAATTAGCCAGGTATAATTACAGCCCCCGTCACCTGTACTCACACTCCTCATTCATTAGTGATTCCCGGGGAGATTCCGGCTCTGATCCCGCTAACGGTGCGGCTAACAGCAGAGCTTAGCCCAGAGTGTCGGCTTATAGATCAGGTCTACGCATCATTAGCATCCACGGCGGGAGGCGTCTGAGCTCCAGTGTGGACGCGATCCGGAGGGTCAATATTTGAAGTGAACGTCGTACATGCGGAGTGGGGGATTAACATTCCAAACGTATCCCGCACGAATACATCAGCTCCCACACCCAACACTCTCTCTCCCTCGCTCACCCACACACAAACACACCTACATCTTCCACGTGCGGTGTCGGCCCGGGAGGTGCTGCGTAGAATCCGCTCCTGTTCCAGCACACGGCCGGTGCTGGTGGAGGAGGTGAAGCAGGAGCCGCTACGATATAAGCACCCTCACACTGATCTCAAGGTGGCACACCAGCGGCACCAGAGCTCTGCAGGAATGGCACAACTGACTGAAATGCCCGGCAATGACCCTTTACCCCCCTGGGATCTACAGATTCACCCAGCTGCTCTGCCAGCTGCTCCCGCTTCACCTGGCACACAGGACACCAGTTAGCCAGGTATGTTAGCCAGGTATGTTAGCCAGGCGGTTGTTGGCTGGAGGTTAGGGAACCAGCCTTGAGCCAGGCACCTAACCCCTAACTGCTCCCTGGGCACCGTGGATAGGGCTGGCCGCCACTCTGGACAAGTGCGCTCCCTAGTGCCCCCTAGTGTGTGTATCACTGTATCACTGCACTGTGGAAACACAATTGGCCAGCGGTTGTGAACTGTAATTCCAGTCTTCCTGATCCTTGTGTGCGCCCTGTGCCTGAACCTGTAGTGGTCTTATCAGTTCTGCTACATCTCAAATCATACCTGACTCCTATCCACACCTGTGAGCCTGTCATGTGATCTGCGTTAGAAGGAAGTCCCAGATGAAGGGCCTGGGATCACCAGGCTCGTCATCTGTCCTCTCTGAGGGGTCCGTGTTGTTGGCATCGTAATCGAGTGATGGGTGACCAGTCAACATCTGTCTGTGCAGACAGACCGGACCTGGGTGAATTCCCAATGACCCTCAGAGGGTGTTCTAGCGAACCGCTGACACCGTGCTTTCCACAGACGTCTGGAACATGCACCCCTCCTACCAGGGCCATCTCTACTAGTGGACTAGTTTACTGGACTCAGCAGAAGTTACCACCACTAGTTTGAACACTGTTCCTCACTGCAGCTCACCTGTCGCCTCCACCATGCCCTCCAGGATGACCACTATCTCGAACTCCTCTCGGGCCAGCTGCTCCTGAGAGATCTCCCAGAAGGGGCTAGTCTCGTTGAACTCGTGGCAGATGATGAGCGGAGACACCAGGAAGAGCCGGTCGTCTCCCGTGTCGAAGCCCACGTTGATGTCGGTCTGGTTGAGGGGGATGAACTCTCCTTCTTTGGTCTGTTTGGAGCGGATCAGCTTGGCTCGTATCGATGCCTCCACGATGTGCGAGTTGCGCAGGTCTCCCACCCGGAACATCAGGCAAAGCTTGCTGTCCCGCATGGAAATGACGGCGTTCTGCGAGAACATCAGCGTCTCCGCGCGCTTCTTGGGCTGCGAGATCTTCACGAACATGCAGCCCACCATGAAGGCGTTGACGATGGAACCCAGGATGGCCTGCACCAAAAGCAGGATGATGCCTTCCGGACACTTCTCCGTGATCACGCGGTAGCCGTAGCCGATGGTCGTCTCCGTTTCGATGGAGAAGAGGAACGCCGAGACGAAACCGTTTAGGTTGTTGACGCACGGCGTCCAGTCTCCGTCGTCCGCATGGTCAAGGTCACCCCTGGCGTAGGCGATCAACCACCAGATGAGGCCGAAAAACACCCAGGTGGTGGTGTAGACCAGCGTGAACACCAGCAGGTTAAAGCGCCACTTCAGGTCCACCAGCGTGGTGAAGATGTCCGTCAGGTAGCGGTAGGTTTCCCGCACGTTGCCATGGTGAACATTACACTTGCCGTCCTTTTCCACATAGCGCTGCCGCCGCTTCTTCAACTGACCGCCTGGACCGTCTGTGGAATCTCCACCTCCAGCAATACCCCCCACCACCATGGTCCGGTCTGTGGGGATCTGGGATCATGTATGGGTGGAGTTTGGAGATGTGGTATGAAGGGGATGAAGGATGAAGGGAATGAGAAGGAATGAAGAAAAGCAGAGGATCAAGTTTCTCTCCTCGACTGTGATTGGTCCTAATCACCCCCCATGCGTGTTCTGAGACCTCCCCCTGACTGTGATTGGTCCTAATCACCCCCATGTTTGTTCTGAGACCTCCCCCTGACGGTGATTGGTCCTAATCACCCCCATGTTTGTTCTGAGACCTCCCCCTGACTGTGATTGGTCCTAATCACCCCCCATGTTTGTTCTGAGACCTCCCCCTGACTGTGATTGGTCCTAATCACCCCCATGTTTGTTCTGAGACCTCCCCCTGACTGTGATTGGTCCTAATCACCCCCCATGTTTGTTCTGAGACCTCCCCTGACTGTGATTGGTCATAATCACCCCCATGTTTGTTCTGAGACCTTCCCCTGACTGTGATTGGTCCTAATCACCCCCATGTTTGTTCTGAGACCTCCCCCTGACTGTGATTGGTCCTAATCACCCCCATGTTTGTTCTGAGACCTCCCCTGACTGTGATTAGCGTGGTGCTTAATGCTAGCTGCTACGGGGCTAAACAGGGCTTAGTGGCGACTCACCTTGTCGTTGGGATCGTTCCATTTCTTTGGCAGCTTGATGCCCTGTTTCTCCACATCCTGTCCGAGCTGGCCCTTTACACTGCTCATGACCTGTAGGGCTGAAGCCACAGACACTCTTCCGGTCCAGCAGGGGGAGCTCTCAAACTGCAAAGACATGGGAAAAGAATTCTGGATCAATTAACTAGAACCTGTAGGACAGATGTGGACATCCATGCATGCAGTCCAGGATGACTGTCTTCGTCAACAGCATGGTAACGAGCTTTTACCTAACGACCACGTTAGCAGCTAAGGTCTTCCGACGCCGTGACGAGGACTTCCCGAAATTAAGGTGGAAGGGATTCGTGATTAGAAGAAGCAAGGCTTTCTGAACCAGCTAAACCAACTTTGGAAACACCGTATGGTGGCGTGTACTACCGTATGACATACACTCGTCATCAGAGGAACTGCCGCACCCAGAAGGAGGTGTGGGATTATGTGTGCTTGGGTAAAAACATGCCAGATCTAATGTGCCAATAAAAGAACGGACTTTCACACTCCTAAAAAGAGGAACGCCGGATCCTGTGACGAGGTTTAGGACGACTTCGCCGAGAGGCCGAGAGGTGCTGCTACAGTATAAACGTACGTATCAGTATCAGCAGAAACATGGAAAAACTGGACCACAGCACACAATTCCCACATCAGGGCATCCCTGGATACAGTGTGCACATTCCCACCCATGAGAACCGGGAGGAGGTCTGTGTCTGAAGCACAACAAGAGAGCAGCGTAGTAACTGTGGGCGGTGAACTTACGCCTGTCGCTGTTATTACATAATCACCCAGTTATCTAAGCTGGCTTCAGTCGCTTTCCTCCGCGGTTAAAGCTGCGTGCGCTCGGTGACGCAGAGTAAATGTAAACACAGGGCCGCGGTAAACGCCTACACGGGGGCCGGAGGCGGAGCGCTGAGGAATGTTTATTCATTTGCCAGCTATCTCTGCAGGGAAACAGCTTAGGCCAAGTTGGACTTCATGCAGGTCTAAGCCAGTTTATGCTGGTCAAGCTGGTCACCAAGTATGGTTTCACTGGTCGGCCAGCAGTCCAGCATCTGAAACATAATCTGAGCTGTGGTTTTCCAGCAGGGATGGAGCTCATTCTAACGCTTTGCACATGTAGCTGACATATGCTAACAGAATATTGCATGGTCTGATGAGGAGCTACTGCCCATCCTGTGTGGTCTGATGAGGAGCTACTGCCCATCCTGTGTGGTCTGATGAGGAGCTACTGCCCATCCTGTGCGGTCTGATGCAGAACTACTGCCCATCCTGTGTGGTCTAAATCTGAACTACTGCCCATCCTGTGTGGTCTAAATCTGAACTACTGCCCATCCTGTGTGGTCTAAATCTGAACTACTGCCCATCCTGTGCGGTCTGATGCGGAGCTACTGCCCATCCTGTGTGGTCTGATTCTGAACTACTGCCCATCCTGTGTGGTCTGATTCTGAACTACTGCCCATCCTGTGTGGTCTGATTCTGAACTACTGCCCATCCTGTGTGGTCAAGCCTGACACTGAAGCAATAGCAGAACCCTCCTCGGTGCTACACAGTCACTAACACCTGCATTGCTTCGACAGCAACCTGTGCAGATAGGTGATGTGTGGATCTGGTGAAGAGATGGCAGTGTGGACTGTGAGATCATGAGATCAGATTTCAGAAACTAGTCTGATTCTGATCCAGTCTGAACACAGCTGCACGCCTCTTACTTGGCCGGTTAAGGATAATCCATTATCCCCTGCTCTGGTCACATGATGTGATCAGGGTGGATGAAAGCTCCTGCTCACCTCCAGACTCGCTCCTTGTTAACAGAGATGGGGGCTCCGGTTCTCCTGCAGTGCCGGACGCCACCATGTTTCACAGAAGTGCAGGTCTGCAATATTCATCCCCTCTGTCCCACAGCTCTGACCTCCAGTTCTCGTGGATTACCAGCGGTTTGCATCATGGTGTAGACCCTCTGAGATCCTGCTGCTGGGTTCCTCTTTGTAGTCGCCTTCCACACATCCGTCTACATTCTGGACAGCGTGCTCGTTCTGTTCAGCGGCAGTGCGCTTGATCATAGGCGAGAGGTCTCTTCACCTGCCCACTACGGTGTTCCAGACCGACGGCTATCGCTAAGCTCCGCAGTGCATTCCGGCTTCACGGCACTGTGGCTAACGCTGATCCTGTCCAGCCGAATATCTGAGTCTGGTTTTCCAACCAGGTGGAACGATACGGACGCTGCTTTGGCCACACTAAGGGAGGATAGTCGAGGTTCTAGATACAACTCACAGTCCCAAAGAAAGGTGCACTGCGAAAACTCAAATCTTAGCGTGTAAAAGTGTCTGTATTTAGTTCATACGTCTTGTATTTCTTATTTAGAGATATTTTTAGAATCTGAAGATTGTTTACCTTATTTTGAGTCATTTGATTCCTCTACGTAGTTTTAGTAAGGATAACTTTGCATGTTTTAAGAAATGTGATTTAAACTAGTCATATTATACGCCAGTAGAGTGAGCCAATAAAATCGGGCTTATTAAAATCACTTACATCAAGTGGAAAAAGAAACAAACGCCTGTAAATACGTAATATAATCTTAAAGTTAGCTGAAAACTAGCTTAAATGGACTTTTAAAATATTTTAACTGTAAGATGTTTTTTAAAGAATTTTTTAAATGATTAAATAAATGATTTAAAATAATTTTAATGTTTAGATCGTTTCACAGGATCGTTTTATTTCCCAAGATTTTATTTATTTGCAGTGTGCTATATAAGAACTGCTTTTGGTTCCTGGGAAAAAACTCCAGGAACCCCAGAAATAATATCTCAGCAAAATAAATTACCCAAATTATAATGTACACAGCTGTGCCCATGTGGAGATTGTTGTGGGATTATTCTGAGATTATTTACCACAGTTTTATTAATTTTTTAGTAAATCTGTGAAGGTAAATCAGTCCAGGTCCTGTGGCGAGACTGCACAGCTTCGGTTCTAGCGGACATGTGACAGCATGATACATATATCTGTACCTATAGGAAAACCATATGCACGATCCACAAGCTCAACATTCCGGACCAGACCAAGTATTCCAGAGTTGGAATTCTTTCCATATCATCTATTCTATTAGAATTATTATTATTATCTCTAAAACATTAATCATTCAAATATGCAGCCCCCATATGAGTGCAGATAATGTACAATTAATTATATAATTTAATTATATTATAATTATATGAAAAAACAATAAAGGTTATTAACAAATGACTACTACTAATTATATAATAATAATAATAATAATAATAATGATTGAAATAGTTCTATATATTAATGTATAATTACTAATATAATAATATTATTCTTATAAGCAGCCCAAACAGAGATACTGGATCCTGTGCTGTTGTGTAAAACCCTTTTTGTTCTAGGATGACGTAATCAAGCACAGCTGATGAGAAACAACTGGCCAGCCAAACCTCCAACCCGTACCACCCCCTGAAACGGGGGGCTGTGTATGATTATACATACAGGTCACCTCCAGGTCACCACCCAGCCGCACAGCATTACCCACCGAACCATAATAATCTCCCGCTCATGACTCGCACCTCCTTCCCTTTCCCCCGGCCTCCTCTCCGCATCATCAGAGAAAAGACCGGGAACAGGAAGAATAAACGCGGATCCGGATTATAACGATGCCTGTGAGGAATCGGAGAGGGCTTCCTCAGAGCCCCGGACCCTCGGCCCCCCTGTGAGGAATCGGAGAGGGCTTCCTCAGAGCCCCAGACCCTCAGCCCCCCTGTGAGGAATCTGAGAGGGCTTCCTCAGAGCCCCGGACCTTCGGCCCCCCTGCTGCAGTTCCTCAGTTCAGCCTGAGCCCTGCAGGGGCCTGCTGTGTGTACTAGTGCTGTAACACCAGCCAGGTCACTTATAGACCAGACTAACACTGATCCTGAACCATTATAGTAAACGCTATGTGTGGCACAAACCCAACACTTCCCATCACCTCCAAACACCATTCCCACAGTGAAGCATGGCGGTGGCAGCATCATGCTGTGGGGATGCTTTTCATCGACGAGAGCTGGAAAACTGGTCAGGGCTGAAGGAATGATGGACGGCAGTAAACACATCCACCCTGAGGCTGAGACTAGGATGGAGGTTCACCTTCCAGCAGGACAGCGAGCTTCTCTATCCTGACATCAGTCCTACTGAGAATCCATGGCACGATCCAACACATCCCGGACCTACACTCATCATCAACAGAACATCTGCACCCAGAAGGAATCAACCAACAGGAGGGAAACTCCTAACGATCCCAGTTCCACACTCTCTCCCGCACACGTGACATGAGCAAGGACGGGTCTTATCTCTGTACCTGACTGACCCAACACCACCACTACAGACCTCCAGCGCGCAGTGGTGTCCTCCATCAGTCCTCCTGTTAGTGCAGCACCTAACAGCTGCATCACGCAGGACTACCTGCACACAGACCGTTACCACGACTGTCCTTAACACCACGTCACCGTCACCAAACACTGCAGTGGTGTCGTACCAGACTGTCATGGAGGGACTCAGAATGGCAGCGGGTCATCTTCAGTGACGAGTCCCGCTTTAGTCTTGGTGGAGACGCCCAACGAACCCGTGTGTGGAGGCACCGTGCTCAGCACCAAGATGAACGGTTTGTAGTCACACGTCCAGAAGACCTGGTGTCCCTCCACCTCCACCCCTACCGCACCATCTGCAGGAACTGTGTGAGGATGTTCAAGCTGCATGGGATGGATTATCACAGGACTCCATCAGGAACCTCTACAGCTCCATACCGAGACGTCTGGCGTGTTGGGTTAGCGAACGCGGCGGCCCGACGCCATACTGAGAGACAGACTTCTGTATGTGTAGCTCAATAAATATTGATCATATCAGTCTAAACTTATCACCAGTTATTGATCCTGGTCACCTTTATCCTCCTTCCCAACACACCCGCACCCCCACACCTCCTCCTGGGTGGGCGGTTCTGTTGGGGACTGTTAATTAAGGGCAGAGTGGAACTAGAGCAGACGGCACAGTGAGATTAGTTCATTAATCTAATATTGGTCGACAAGTTAATTGATTATGGCTGTATGCAGTCCGAGGGTTACACGCTCCAGTACCTGCTGTAGTGTCCATTACTCTGCCCCGTGTTATTCCAGACTGCCAGGAGAATAACCAGGTTGCTATCGACCAGCTCCGAGGCTCTTAAGACTGGCCGCGAAAACATTCCAGTCTAATTAATTACAGCCGTGTGCGGGATCAGCTCCCGGTCGATTTCCTTAACCTGTGCATCATTAAAGCATTAAAGCGGAATCCCATGCAATTTCCCCAATTCCTCCGGAATTCAGTGAAACAGATTTAGATATATCTAACCCTCCAGTGAACCTACACGGGTCTTCTGAGTGTGTATGGAATGTTGATGATGAAAACCTGGAAATACTAAGTTCCTTTGGGGGACTATTTGACCTCACAGCGCCCTGCAGCATGTATCCCTCCACCATGAATGGAGTTTAAGGCTGAGATCTTCTCCACACTATCATAAACAGCGTCTCAGACATCAGGCAGCGTATTCAGAACCACCTCCTGTAGGAACTTCCTGTGAGGGAGCTTTTAGAGGGGACGTCTGGTTACCTTCACCCCCACTGGGAACAGCTCTGACTGTAACGCTTTACGCCACCACATCACACACCAACAATAGAGATCTCCAGCAGCTGTAAGAAGAAGCTAGCTCGGTATTCCCAGGACATCACGGCAGAGGCTAAGGAGAGACGGAAGAAGACACTGTCAGAGTAAGGAGGAGACACCAGACAGAGTGAATCTGGGATGGGCTGGTCTCCCAGTGGGGAAACAAGAAGACACACAGCGGAGTGTTCATCCCTGGTCGTATTTATGGAAGACTGTGGGCTGGAACCTTATCCGTGTCCCTGACTCTTGTGGTTTCTCTGGAATCCTGGAATGTTACTCCATCCTTTATGTCCACATGCTGTTGTCTTTGCTGATGTTGTACCGAATTCCGACTCTCTGGTATCACCAATCTGTAGTGATGGGAAGCGGGAATTCTGGACCTTCATCTCCTCAACAAATGCGTGTGTAGAGCTGAACATGAGGGCCCCAAAGGACGTGAACTACACCCTGCATCTGTAGGGGGAGCCCAGGAGCAAGCAGTCCGATTCTCCTGCCGCTTTAATTAACATCGAGGTTAAGAGTCTTCCTCATTCCGGTAAGGAATGTTGTTAACTCCGCAGTAATGACGCGTGGTGCTCAGTGTTGGTTCAGTGTGTTTGTTCTGCTCACAGCGAGAGCTCGCGGTGTTCTCCTCTCCAGAATCCCACCACGCTACAGCACAATCAGCACAACGTGCCGAGTTGGGAACGCGCCTCCCTGGAGTCGTCAGAGTTACTCTCATTAATTCACTCCTGCGTCTCCAACTAATTAGTCCAATTACAGCAGTCGGACTGACTCGAGGCGGTCTGGAGTCTTTCCCTGAGCTCGGCTTCCCACTCGGAGGGAGAGTGTGCCGAAGGCCTCCACTCCCGCTACACGAATGTGTTTGTGCTCTTTTGGGTGCTGCTTGATTCGGAGGCAACGGTTCATCAGCTGTTCGGAATCTTCTCAGTCTTAATTAACTACAGGCCGTTTTCATTAGGAGGGAACTATTACGGGATGTGGAGTGATTCGGAGACGGTGCAGCTCAGGTGAAGCCTTAGTGACAGGCGACCGGTCACTTCCTATGGGAGTTCACACTCTGTAACTGTGGTTTAGCGACAAGTGGCGCGGTGGCAAGCGACACACCTGAACCTTGTATACGTACACAATAATATAAGGGGTGAAGAAAGTCTTGCTCTATCCACCCAGTGCTAGACTGAAGATGGGTCCAGATCTGTACAGAATATCGCCCCCTACGCTTCCTGTAGAGTATTACAGTCTGTCAGAATGAGCGTGTGGGTCGTATCGCCCCCTACGCTTCCTGTAGAGTATTACAGTCTGTCAGAATGAGTGTGTGGGTCGTATCGCCCCCTACGCTTCCTGTGGTGTATTACAGAAAGGCCATGAGAACCAGCACGTTTACATATGTCCACCTATAGCCGTTTAGCCCCACCCACTCTTGCTGAAAGTGTAAGGAGTGTTCAGTCATTAAAGTAGAAGAAATATACCAAATTCCAAATATCATTATTACTCTTAGCCGCTTTTACACCACACAATCTGCCCGACTCTGCTGTACTCGTTTCTGGCAGCAGTTCCAGCCGCAGACGTCAGCCCGCAGTGGTGTAGCTGCTCGTCACACTGATGCTGCATTAAGCCACTGTGACGTGAAGGACAGCAAAACAAAGACAGCTCATATAACAGGAGTCATATCACGTGGTCCGGAGGAGACCACGAGAGCATGCTGGCAACGCTGGCGGGTGCGCTAACTAGCTAGCATTAGCATTCGCAGAAACACTGGGTCCTTTCCAAATGATGATCTGCTGAGAGGTTTGTGCGTAGTCGGTGTTACAGAAGCAGAGTGTGGTGCAGTGGTTGGGGGGGTGGGTGGCTTGTGGTTGTCAGTGCAGCACCGCTGTCTCCCAGCAGCCTGCGCTCTGACGTCACCGTGCGCTGGGAAATGGTCAGAGCTAAATGTCACCAACTGGCCAGACCAGCGGGACAGGACACTTCTGCTGCTCTGAGCCGAACACAGAGAGGCTCTCACACGTCCTTCACCAGGGCCGTCTGTGTTTGTGCACAGCAGGGCCGATCACCTCTATAACCAGTTACACTGTTACCTCATCAGTTACCCTGTTACCTCATCAGTTACCCTATTAACTCATCAGTTACCCTGTTACCTCATCAGTTACCCTCTTACCTCATCAGTTACCCAGTTACCTCATCAGTTACCCTAGTTATCTCATCGGTTACCCGGTTACCCTGTTACCTCATCAGCTATCCAGTTACCCTATTAACTCATCAGTTACCCTGTGGGTGTAGAGTATTACAGTCTGTCAGAATGAGCGTGTGGGTCGTATCGCCCCCTACGCTTCCTGTAGTGTATTACAGTCTGTCAGAATGAGCGTGTGGGTCGTATCGCCCCCTACACTTCCTGTAGTGTATTACAGTCTGTCAGAATGAGCGTGTGGGTCGTATCGCCCCCCTACACTTCCTGTAGTGTATTACAGTCTGTCAGAATGAGCGTGTGGTTCGTATCGCCCCCTACACTTCCTGTAGAGTATTACAGTCTGTCAGGACGTATGGCTGTTACAGAACGCTCTTTGTAGACGTCTGATCAGCTCGGTTGAGTAATCAGTGAGCACTTTGGTTCTGTTTTGAAGCTCCGTCTCCATCTCTCATTCCCAGCTCTCCACATCCCACCTCTTTATCTCCTGCTAAATGGAGGGAAAGCAGCGCAGAGGATGGAGGATAGAACAGGTGAAAACTAAAACCCTCCCTTCACAAGAGGAGCTTCAGTACGGGGAGAGAGAGAGAGAGAGAGAGAGAGAGAGAGAGAGAGAGAGAGAGAGAGAGAGAGAGAGAGAGAGAGAGAGAGACAGAGAGAGGGAGAGAGAGAGAGAGAGAGAGAGACAGAGAGAGAGACAGAGTTAGAGAGAGAGAGACAGAGAGAGGGAGAGAGAGAGAGAGAGAGAGCACTTAAGAGAGTCCATTATCCAACACATTCCTCCTCCAGAGAGGACAAAAGCAGAGAGAGAGAGAAAAAGAGGGAGAGAGACAGGGGGTGGGGGGCAGAGAGGGAGAGAGGTAGAGAGAGAGAGAGAGACAGAGAGAGACAGAGAGAGAGACAGAGTTAGAGAGAGAGAGAGAGAGAGAGAGAGAGAGAGAGAGAGAGAGAGAGAGAGAGTGTGAGAGAGAGAGCGAGAGAGAGAGAGAGAGAGAGAGAGAGTGTGAGAGAGAGAGCGAGAGAGAGACAGAGAGAGACAGAGAGAGTGTGTGAGAGAGAGAGAGAGAGAGAGAAGGTAGGTTCAGACGGAACATGCCCGGTATATACAGCACTGAGGCCTCTCCCTGCAGCGTGCGTACGCCCGTCTCAGGACCTGCTGGAAAACCAGCGTCCTCTGACTGGAGGGCAGCGCGGAGCCGGCTCCATCTCTCTCACTCCGGTGATGGTGTGGATCGTCAGTACGGCTGCCGAAATCTCCATGAGAATCTCTCAGCACCCACACAGCTCTCTGCATAATCACCTCCTCAGCTGTCTTTACATAATCCCTCTGTGTCCAGAGGCTGCAGCTCGCCGCCCGAGATGGGGGACGCCTCGTGTTCCCCTGCAGAACCCGCCAGGCTGCAGTGGAGCGCCGGGGAACACGCCCGGGGTCATCGCCGAGCCAACACTGTTACATTTGGGCCACGGTTAAGACACCAGCGTTAACCGGGGTCCATCATCGCTGTGGTGTCCAGTTAGCCCAGGAGCACGGTGACTGGACACTGGAGTCCTGGGATAGCGATGCCCGCTCCAACGAATCCAGGTTCCCGTCCCAAACACAGGAGAACCTCTTTCTGAACGCCGACGGCTACACCCTAGCAGATCCTGTGCACCCGTACATGTTGAAGCTCCTCCCTAATGGAACCTATCGGCAGGATAACGCCCCACCCCACCACACAAGGGTGGTGCATGAGCGGTTTCTGGAGCACCGCAGTGAGTTTGGTGTCCTGCCTGCTGACTCACCTAATCCTAATTCATTAGTGCCCATCTGGGAATACTACGACCACCAGGTTCACCGTGCTGGACCACAACCACACAACCACACAATGTGAGGGTTCCTTAGTGCAGGACTGCAGTCGGGATGGGCACGGGTGCCTCCGGATTCCTTCTGTCACCTAATACGGTCCGCTCCACAGTGTCTCGCTAGTGGTATCCGAGTTATCGGAATGGTTATGAGATTCCGATATGGGTTTGTATAAAACAGTAAACAAAGCTGAATTCCCGAAGCTGAATTCCCGAAGCTGAATTCCCAAAGCTGAATTCCCGAAGCTGAATTCCCGAAGCTGAATTCCCGAAGCTGAATTCCCGAAGCTGAATTCCTGAAGCTGAATTCCCGAAGCTGAATTCCCAAAGCTGAATTCCCGAAGCTGAATTCCCGAAGCTGAATTCCCGAAGCTGAATTCCCGAAGCTGAATTCCTGCAGCTGAATTCCTGAATGGATACAGAAAGTCTTTTTCCATGTAATGGAATCCATGGTCTTCGCTGTTCTGCTGCAGGAAGTCCAGGCTGACCCCGGCTGACCCCGGCTGTGGGAGGGTCCGTAAGCCTGGCCGTGTTGCCCAGGATGTTCAGTGGAGGGTGCTGGGTGTGCGTGGGCTGATGGATTGCGACAGCGCGCTCCTCCTGGACAATCTGCCGTGCGTGTAATAACTGATTCATCTGCTGCTGCAGCCAGCAGGGGAACCTTCCTCACGGCTAAGACTCCAATCACGGCTCCTTCTGTTCCCGCAGCGCTTACCAGACCACACGCAGCCCACCAGCCCGACCTCCAGAGCAACAACCAGCAGTGCTACCCTCACCCTGCTCTCAGCCTCAGCAGCTCTGCCCACATCAGGACCACCTGGGGTAGGAGACTGTTCCTGAGACGAGGGATCACCTATGGGGTTCAGTCTGCTACGTTCTGACTGGCTAGCGTTACTAGCTGGCTAGCATGCTGGCTAACCTAGAGCGACCTGACTCACCAGGCCATGTCCCCTACTGCCTTACACACCGTCACACCGGAGGGTAAGAGGGACAGACTTCTCCCAGCTGGAGGCTGCAGACTTCCCCAATCCCGCTAGCCCGGGAATCTGGTGTCAACAACAGCCTGTGGTTAGTTGCTTCGGCCATTCATGCCATTCCAGGAGTCTCTTCCAATCAAAGTAGGCAGCTCCGGGTCGTGTTGGGCGATGACAAGCAGGATTCGGGAAGTCTCCACTGGTGGATGTTGCCTGGTGAGTTAGGTTGCCCTAGGTTACCCAGCATGCTAACAGGCCAATAACGGCACACGCCATGACGGCTGCAAGTCCGGCTACACCGGACTAGTCTCGGATCTGTGTCTGGCTCTTCCGCACCATTCCACACGCGGGAACACTGTAACTGGACCCGGGAATACTGGGATAACAAATTCTAGGACGAATCGAGATTCTCCCTGCACATAGTGGACAGGTGGTGGCATGTACGCCGCCAAACATAGGAGATACCCTCAGAGGGACAACTGTGGGCCAGACCCATGGGGTGGTGGCGCTGGTGTACATGCCAGGGGGTGTTTTCCTGGCATGACCTTGGACCACCACTGTCTCTGAACGCCAGCGGGGACAATCCTAGCGGATCATGTGCACCATACAGCGCCCTGCTCCAACCCATCCCGTAAGGGTGGTGCATGAGAGGTTTCAGTAGCACCACAGGGAGCCCCTCCCTGGCCTGCTAGCTCACCCAATTCTAATCCATTGGAGCAGATCTGGGAACACGAGGGTCGCCAGGGCACCCCATCGGGGGGGGCAAAACGCGGAGAGATGTTTGATCCAAAAAAATGGAAGCTGATGGAGGTACCAGGACTGAGGAGCGAGCTAATGTTCCTCAGTCTCAGCCTCTCCACTTCAGTCCATCAAACCCCCCACCCCCCATGTGCTCCGCCTCCCGGCTTCACCCCGACCATCTCTCCACTGAACCCGAGGAGAGCGCGCCGTCCAGCCCGGCTCAAAAATAGAACCACATTTCCGCAGCTTTAGGTTCAGTGATGCGGGTCCATTAAACGTGGAGCGGGTGGGTGCGTCGTGGTGGTGCGCTGCGCTAGCTGAACACGGCTCTTCAGAAAAACAAAGCCAGGCTGGCAAGTGGACGCCATTAGCGCTCTCCTGGAAGCCTGCGGAGCCTTTTCATAGGTTTCCGGTTCCCCTGGGAAAAGCGGACGCCTCTCCTGGGGAATTCCCTTCATTCCGGGCTTAATTACAGCCCTGGGTGATGTCCTCCATCTCTGCTTCGTCTTATTATGGGATACTGGTGGGCTCCGCTGGGACGTTTAGGGAGAGATGGTTCAGACATAATCAGATTTACTCCAAACGTAGTCGATCAGGCGCGACAGGAGAGACCCGCGGAGCCTTCCCAACATCCTCTACAAGAACCAGGACAAGGTAAAACATGCAGCCAGGCTCCGGGTTAGCTCCACCCTTCAGCCTACAGCAGATTGACCCCACCCGTTCAGTCTTTGGCAGTTATGCTCCACCCTTACAGCTTATAGCAGTTTAGCCCCACCTATTCTGACTACAGCAGTTTGACCTCACTCGTTCAGCCTATGGTGGTTTAGCTCCACCCATTCAGTCTATAGCAGTTCAGCCTCGCCCTTAAGCCTACATCAGCATTCGAGCCCCGCCTTTTTAGGATATAGCAAGTGAACCCCACCAATTCAGCCTAAAGCCATTTCACTCCACCCATTTAGGATTCAGCAGCACTCGAGACCCACCTATTCAGCCTATAGCAGTTTAGCTCCACCCATTTAGACACAGCAGCATTCAAGCCCCACCCATTATGCATATAGCAGGATAGCCCCACCCTTTGAGCCTACAGCAGTTTAGCCCCACAAATTTAGCGTAAAGCAATTTAGCTCCACCCATTCAGACACAACAGCACTCAAGCCCCACCCTTTTGGCACCCGTGCCCATTCAGCAAGCGGACACTATCAGCGCTCTCCTGGAAGCCTGCGGAGTTTAAGACTTTTGATTAGTTTCCGGTTCCCCTGGGAAGAGCAGACGTCTCCTGGGAATTCCCTTCATTCCGGGCTTAATTACAGCCCTGGGTGATGTCCTCCATCTCTGCTTCGTCTTATTATGGGATATTAGTGTGCTACGTTGGGGCTTTTAGGGAGAGATGGTTCAGACATAATCAGATTTCATCAGGCACGACAGGAGAGACCCACGGAGCCTTCTCAACATCCTCTACAAGAACCAGGACAAGGTAAAACATCCAGCCAGGCTCCGGTTTACCTCCACCCATTCAGCCTGCGCAGTTTAGCACCACCCATACAGCCTGCAGTCGCTTAGCTGCTCCCATTCACCCCCAAGCAAATCAGTCCCACCCATTCAGCCTACAGCTGTTCGCTCCACCCATTCAACCTACAGCAATCTGGCTCCACCCATTTAACCTACAGCAATCTGGCTCCACCCATTCAGCCTACAGTAGCACTGTTGCCCCACCTATTCAGTCTTATAAACATAGATATAAGTGCAACTAGCGTATCTACAGTTCTAGATAACTGTGAGTATAGGTGGTAGTATGAGCAGGTTCTAGATAGTTGTTATGAATGTTAAGCAGCAGCAGTGGCCCTGTGTTCCTAAAAGAGTCACGGTACAACTGATACATACAAGATCACGTACATGATGACGTCATCATCTACAGACTAGAGCGGGGGAAATGTTAACGCGCACCCGTGTTAGAATAACGCTAACACACTACTAGAAATCCCATAGCAGTGCTAGCAGAAGTTAGCATTATCATAAGCTGGTGTTTGTTTGGGCGTTTATGGCCTGAACTGAAGGCCTAGTCACGGTTTGCTGCTGATAACCCCATGTGAAGGATGGAGGTGGAGCTGAGGGTGAGGTGACGGAGGGATACGGGCTCTGTGAAGCGCTCGCCCCGAGGGTGTCACTGTGGCTGTTACAGCGAGTCCAGCTGAAAGGGGGATGTAGCGGATCGGTTTCCTCTCCGTGCCGCTCTGCTCTCTGCTGTTTAGACATCTCTCAGAAGTCCACACCACGGCCGCCTGAGACTCTAACTCCCTCAGACAGGCCCGCCGCCGCCGCCACCACCGCCACCGCCACCACCGCCGCCGCCGGGGGGCTTCAGGACAGGGCTGTTAAAGCGTAAAGGTGTGATCTGGTAACCGAGAGAGTCCAGGTGGAGGATAACACATGCTGGAGTAGCTCAGCCCTGACAGAGAGAGAGAGACAGAGAGAGGGAGAGAGAGAGAGAGACAGAGACAGAGGGAGAGAGACAGAGAGAAAGAGAGAGAGAGAGAGAGAGAGAGAGAGAGAGAGAGAGAGAGAGAGAGAGAGACAGAGAGAGAGAGAGAGAGAGAGAGAGAGACAGAGACAGAGGGAGAGACAGACAGACAGACAGAGAGAGACAGAGAGAAAGAGAGAGAGAGAGACAGAGAGAGAGAGAGAGAGAGAGAGAGAGAGAGAGAGAGAGAGAGACAGAGAGAGAGAGAGAGAGAGAGAGAGACAGAGACAGAGGGAGAGACAGACAGACAGACAGAGAGAGACAGAGAGAAAGAGAGAGAGAGAGACAGAGAGAGAAAGAGAGAGAGAGAGAGAGAGAGACAGAGACAGAGGGAGAGACAGACAGACAGACAGAGAGAGACAGAGAGAAAGAGAGAGAGAGAGACAGAGAGAGAAAGAGAGAGAGAGAGAGAGAGAGAGAGAGAGAGAGAGAGAGAGAGAGAGAGAGAGAGAGAGAGAGAGAGAGAGAGAGAGAGAGAGAGAGAGAGAGAGAGAGAGCTGGGATCTTCTCGTCCAGCTGCTCTCCTCTTCTCTAGCCCGTCACGATAAAGCACGTCCCCCCAGATAAAGCTGTCTGGTGTCTGACACACACTCGATTAGCATTCCCAGTGGAGGTGAAGGTAACCAGACGTCCCCTCTAAAAGCTCCCTCACAGGAAGTTCCTACAGGAGGTGGTTCTGAATACGCTGCCTGATGTCTGAGACGCTGTTTATGATAGGGTGGAGAAGATCTCAGCCTTAAACTCCATTCATGGTGGAGGGATACATGCTGCAGGGCGCTGTGAGGTCAAATAGTCCCCCACAGGAACTTAGTATTTCCAGGTTTTCCAGATTTTCATCATCAGCATTCCATACACACTCAGAAGACACGTGTAGCTTCACTGGTGGGTCTAGATAGTCAATACAGTGTCTATATGTGTGTTCTAGACATGGAGAACCCTGGTTCCCAGCACCACCACCACGGTACAGAACATCAGAACCGAACCCACTTCCCCTAAAACACAATATCCGAGATGCTCCGGTAACATTCATCAACATTCCTTATGATTTATTCCGTATTGATCTTCCATAAGGTTCTTCTTTTGTGGAAGTCAGTTCTTGAAGGGTTCTATAATAGAGAGAGTGGTTCTATATAGAACCATGAACACAGTCTGTATTCATAAGTGGTTCTCCTTGGATGGTGAAACAATCCTTGAGATTTAAGGAGAAAGGAGGTATATGGTTCTATATAGCACCAAAAAGGGTTCTTCTGTTGTGATTCACTGAGAACCATAGAAGAACCCTTTTTAGTGATATATAGAACCATATACCACACTTCCTCCATCCATCTGAAGAACCTCGTCACCATGCAAAGAACCAAACAAGCACTGTCTTTATAAGAAGAACCCCTGAAGAACAAGAGTGTGGAACAGGAGCTGAGAACCGCTGTCCCCCCCAACGCAGTTCCACAGTAAGAGGGTTGTAGGACCACCATCCTCACTCTTGTCCCCCACCTGTCTGCCGTGAGGTTAAATAGTCCCCCAGAGAAACCCCCAGATTTTCCATCACCAACGTTCCACACAGCGCATGTGTAGGTTCACTGATGGCTTGTGTGTTCTAGACACAGAGACCCCTGGTTCCCATCACCTACCCTGTAATCACAATCACCTGAAGACACGTCGTGGCTGATGAGCAGCGTTCGGAATGCGAGCGGGAATCTTGAGCAGCTCTGGAGTGGAGCGAGTCACTTCCAGCTGCCGCCGAGCTGATGAAGCCGGAGCGCTCCAGGGCTCCTTTAATGTCTGTGCGGTTTCAGGAACCACGTCTGAATGATTAATGTCCATCAGCCGGTGATGCGGACAGGCCTGCGCGCATGTCGCTGCACACGTACCGCGTCGCTAAGCGTGCGGGAACAAGCCGGACCTGAGCAGGAGGAACACGCAGCCCTCGGCGTGTCTCACACGTCCACCATTAAACCTGCAGCGGGGTTTGGTGAGCTTGCCCGATCTCCAGTCAGAGGAGGTCAACAGGAAGTGAACCGAGGCAGCGCGCTCACAAATCACATTAACCTCATTACATCTGCCCCGCCTGGCGCTCACCTGAACTCACTTCCTGCCCCACGGAACCCCCTCACAGGCAGCTGGAGCCAGGCCCTAGATTAGTGCTACTGGACACCTCAGTGTCACTGCTAGGCTCAGAATCGTCCACCTATCAAAGCTATCCAGCCAACAGCGTCATGTGGGGCAGCATCCTGTAAGCAGCGTCATGTGGGCAGCATCCTGTAAGCAGCGTCATGTGGGCGGCGTCCTGTGGTGCAACGTTCTGTGGGGCAGCGTCCTGTGGGCAGTGTCCTGTGGGGCAGCGTCCTGTGGGGCGGCGTCCTGTTTCCACTGATGAAGGACTAGAGGATGACCAACACTGCACTGTGCAGCAGCAGATGAGCTATCGTCTCTGACTGTCCATCTACAAGGTGGACCAGCAAGGTAGGAGTGTCTAATAGAGTGGACAGTGAGTGGACACAGTGTCTCAACACTCCAGCAGCACTGCTGTGTCTGATCCACTCACACCAGCACCACCCACACTAACACACCACCACCACGTCAGTGTCACTGCAGTGCTGAGAATGACCCACCCCCCCACATACTACCTGCTCTGTGGTGGTCCTGTGGGGGTCCTGCCCATTGAAGAACAGGGTAATACAGTACACAGAGAAACAGATGGACTACAGTCTGGACCTGTACACCTACAGAGTGTCCTGTACGGTCAGTGGAGCTGATGGAGTGGACGTGTGTTCGGTCTCAGTGCTGTGCTCTAATAATGGTATTTAGTCTGTGTCTGGATTTAAACAGATCAGGAAGCTGAGGAGATCAGTCGACTCCCACGGTGGAGATAATGGACCGCCGTCTCGGGAACATATAAATAACTGACATTTTACTGGAATCAATGATCTCCATAATGAACATTATGTCCGGCTAGTGCTGGCCAGCGTGGAGCTCAGAGTGGCGGTGCTCCGGGCTTCGAGGGGAATCTGACACAAGAGGCCTTCATCATGTAGTCCTCCTCATCATCACAGGGGTTTAATAATTCATCCACACCAGACGGAACCAAGGACCTGACTGACCCAACACCACCCTTACAGACCTCCAGCGAGCGGTGGTGTCCTCCATGAGTCCTCCTGTTAGTGCAGCACCATCGGCAGACGGCTGCACCACGCAGGACTACATGCACACAGACCGTTACCACGACTGTCCTTAACACCACGTCACCGTCACCAAAGACTGCAGTGGTGTCGTACCAGACTGTCATGGAGTGACTCAGAATGGCAGCGGGTCATCTTCAGTGACGAGTCCCGCTTTAGTCTTGGTGGAGACGCCCAACGAGTCCGTGTGTGGAGGCACCGTGGTCAGCACCAAGATGGATGATCTGTCATCACCTGTCCAGAAGGCCTGGTGTCCCTCCACCTCCACCCCTACCGCACCATCTGCAGGAACTGTGTGAGGATGTTCAAGCTGCATGGGATGGATTATCACAGGACTCCATCAGGAACCTCTACAGCTCCATACCGAGACGTCTGGCGTGTTGGGTTAGCGAACACGGCGGCCCGACGCCATACTGAGAGACAGACTTCTGTATGTGTAGCTCAATAAATATTGATCATATCAGTCTAAACTTATCACCAGTTATTGATCCTGGTCTCCTTTATCTTCCTTCCCAACACACCTGCACTCCCACACCTCCTTCTGGGTGAGCGGTTCTGATGACAATGAGTATAGAACCAGTGTCAGTACCAAAGAACCCTAAAAGAACCATCTTTTTTTAGGAGAACAGGGATCTTAGATATCAGCTTCAGCCAACCCTTCCCATATTAAAGCACCCCTGCTCTCTTTGACAGTGGGTCTATGATGGTTCTAAGAATAGAAGAACCCTTTTGGTGCAATGTAGAACCTTACTGAACTTTTTCCGTGCACTTCTGTAGGTCTATTTTCTATATAGAACCATCGCCATAAGTAAAGAACCGTATACGGTGGTTCTTCATGGGTTACGTGGAGAACCCATGAAGACAATGACTCTATATAGAACCATATACAACCCCCACCAACAAACATTTCACACAGCAAAGAACCATTTAGGCATGTTCACGGTTCTGTGGCGTGTTCCTGCTTCTATATAGAACCAGAGTGAATACTAAGGAACAGGTGTAGAACCGAATACGACTCCGACATCACCGCACATCCCTACGTGGAACACAGACGTGCTGTTTAACTGAGCACGGAACGGCAGTAGCGGAACACGGACAGCCGGAACAAAGCAGCGAGCGCTCGTCTCCATCCAGAACATAGCCGAGAGGTGAGTCACAGTGCATCAGCGCGTTCTACCCACTGATCCACACACAGCGAGAGGGCTCCGAGTGGAACCTCTCCACACCAGGGCTGGATGGGACTCGCAGCACGAGCCGGTCATGTGATCACAAGTCCGAATCTGCGTGTGTGTGTGTGTTTCACACATGTACAGCCAAAGTAAACAAACACACAGAACATCAAAGGAGCCATCCCGAGTGTGTTTACGTAAACAACAACAACAGCAACAACCACAACTACTACTACAGTGATCATCCTGATAACAGAACCCGCACACTACCACTGACACAGCTCCGATACCAACAACAGCAGTGATAGCATAACCCCTAGAAAGGGTTCTCTAAGGTTCTTTAGCATAGGCAATGAGTACAGAACCATAACAACTCCAGCACCATTTAACTGCATGGTTAAATCATTCTGCTTCACGATGGAGAACCATGACGGAGAACCTGCTTTATATGGGTCTGAATCAAAAAGACTTCACTCACCCTGGCTGACCACACATCCTCTCACACTCTCAGCAGAAAGGGTTCTAGACTCTCAAAAAAGATGGTTCTCCAAGGGCTCCTTAGTAAAGATGGTGGTTCTATATACTGGTTATTGTTACGACGTCAAGCTTGTGACAATATAGAACCATATCCAACACCGTCTGAAGAACTGATTGCACTATGCAAGGAACCGATTAAGCGTGCCAGTTTATGAAAGCAGGTTCTAAAACAGATCGAGTCCCTTTACTAAGGAACCCTTAAAGAACCATCACGTTAAGAGAGTTTACAGCACTGTAAAAGTGGGGTTACTCCCAGCAGTATCGGCTGCTATTTTTAAAAGGTTCTTTAAAGAACCACATGCAAGAGGTTCTCCAAGTCATGACGGTAGTGGAACTGTACATAGAACCTCACTGAAGGTGGCTCTTCTGCATGACAGAGAAATGGTTCTATACTGTACCTGAAGTGTTCTTTAGTACATCGAATGGTTCCATCTAGAACAATGAGCTATAAATAGAACCACTAAAATGCTCCTGTATGAGCCTTACGTCATAACAACAGAGGAACCCTTGTTGGTGCCACATAGAACCAAACAGCCTTTTCACCACGTAGAGAACAATGTAAGCATGAACTGGGACAGAAATAGAACCTCTCATTTTTACTAAAGAACCTTTAAAGAACCATCTGTACTGAAAAGGGTTCCTTTACTCATAATAGAATCCTTTGGGTGCTATGCAGAACCATCTTTAGAAACAACACAAAGGTCTCTGCATAGTGCAATAGAACCATCTAACCATGTTCCAGTAATCAGCCTTCTATCTATATAACCATTTTGCTAAAGAACCCTTCCCTTAAGGAACCCTGTGTTAAGGGTGTACTCTATAGAACCCCCTTTTCAGGAGAGTGAACTACTACAGTTCACAGCCACAGTTCTACTGACAGGAACCTCTACAGAGCCTCAGTGAAGCAGAACAACAGACGGCCAGGCGGTTCTACAGGTTCCGACAGTGTGCCTCACCTGTGCCCGTTAGAGCTGCTGAATGAGAGCGGGTTCTCACCGGTGGAGGGGAAGTTAGTTCCTCTGGATCATCTGCCTGAGGGCGCTCTCTCTCTCTCTCTCTCTCTCTCTCTCTCTCTCTCTCTCTCTCTCTCTCTCTCAGCGCACCCGAAGTGTCCGGGGTGACCGTGTGCTGTCCGCGCGCTCCTCCAGCCTCAGCACCGCGCGCCGCGGGTGAGCAGGTCTCCGGTAGGAACTCCGGGAGTGAGAGGAGAACCGCCTTTGTTATTCGGGCACGTTCCTCCAGCGCTCAGCGGCGGAGCGGGTTTAATCCCACCCATATTCCCTTCAAACCACGCCCCCCACACACTGGGATTGGCTGGTAGTGACCCACCTACTGCACTGGGATTGGCTCGTATTGGAGGCTCCTGGATTGGCTGAATCGAGTCCTGCTGGGATTGGCTACCAAGAGCCAATGTGATCACTCAGTCTGCCGTGTGATTGGCTAACAGCACACTACATCGTTCACTGTGGCTAGTTCTAGGTCTGCCTTCTCTGTTAGTGTAGGCTAGGATTAGACACGCCCCCTGACCTAGGATTGGCTAAAAGTATTCTGGTCCCTGCGCTGTGATTGGCTTGTAGAATTTTGGCACCTGTGACAGGATAGGCTAGCTCTTGTCCAGCCTTCTCTGTGAGGATTGGCTAAGGGGGGCCATGTCCCGCTAGGATTGGATAGTGGTGACCTCTCTTTTGTCCTGCCTTCTCTATTAGTACTGGCTAGTGGTAGCCACGCCCCTCTGCACTGCGATTGGTTTATAGTGCCATGCCTAGTGCACTGTGCTTATAGCCCGTATGGAGAACTAGCCAATCACAGGAGGCGGCCCATGATGTGATTGGTTATTAGAGTCCCGCCTTCTAACCTGGTGGACTAGCCTCTACTAGCGGCTAGCACTGAAATCAGTCAGCCATTCTAGACTGTTCTAAACTACGTCTCTGCGCTGTGATTGGTCGGATATTTTTTTGGTCACTTCTAGAACGTGGGAGTGCCTGTAACTTTGAACTACTAATAGCTAATTGTAATTGTAAAGGGGGCGGGGCTTTAGGCTAATTAAAAATGCTCTATAATTGCAAACTAGAAAATTAGCCCACATTAGCATAAAAGGCGGGGCTTTAGGTTTTAAGAACATTTTAGAAGGCTCTAGAATGGGGTTCTAGAAAAACAGTTCTGCAGGGGTTCTCTAGTAATGGCAGAAAGTGGTTGTTTTTTGTATGATGGAGAACCTGCTGTATATAGTTATAGAACTAAAATGGTTCTATAAACTCACAATAGGTGTATGATGGAGAACCTGCTGTATATAGATAAAACTCACAATAGGTTCTGTCACTAGCACTTGAGGAACAGAAGGGGCGGGGCTTCAGTGTTCTAGAGCACTTTAATGTGTTTTTAATGTTCTAGAATGGTGAACTGCTTGGGAATGTGAACTTATAGCATATGGGGGCGGGGCTTCGCATTTTAGACTAATTGCAAAATTGTTGGTAAAAATACATCAGCATAAAAGGCGGGGCTTAGGTTTTGAGAACATTTAAAAAGACTCTAGAACGGTGCTTTAGAAAAATGGTTCTCTAGTAAGGGCAACGTTTATAAGGGCATGATTCTGTTCTGTGATATAGAACCTACTGTTTATCCTCGTATATAGGCCACAGGGCCTATCATAGAACCCGGTCTTGGTACTGTATAGAACCAGTTTTGAAAGCTCCTGAGAACTTAGGAAGATGTAGAAGCACATGTAATGACCTAGCACTTGTTTGAGGCACAGAAGGGGCGGGGCTTTAGCATTCTAGAGCACTTTAGTGTGTTTATAATGTTCTAGAACTGCTTGTGAATGTGAGCTTGTAGCATATGGGGGCGGGGCTTTAGCATTTTAGACCAATAAAAATGCTGCATAGTTAAAAATGCTCAAAAATAAGAAAATTAGCCAATATTAGCATAAAAGGCGGAGCTTAGGTTATGAGAACATGGTTCTTTTCTATGAGAGAGAACCTACTGTACAGAGGTCCTGCTGTCTGTCGCAGAACCTGGTTTTGGTACTGCACAGAACCCTTTGTGATAGCTGCTAGCAATGCTCCTAATACGCAGAACCATGTGTAATGAACTAGCACTGGATTGTAGCACAGAAGGGGCGGGGCTTCAGCTGTTCTAGAATGTTCTACATGCTCATGATTGTGTACTTGTAGAATATGTGGGCGGGGCTTGTAGGAACCTGAAATACCTTGTTGGAGGTGGCCCACCCCGAGTGCAAGCGGGACGCCGGAGGTGGGACGTTAGGTAACCACTCTCCTGGTGACTCTCGGGAACCGGCCGCCGGAGCAGCGTAGTACGTTAGTAACAGCGGCGTTATAACTTATTTATAAGCGCATCTATAATGCACGAGGGCGCCGCCTCCAGACAAAGCGCCGGCCCGAGTCTATTTCCGGAGAGAACATGTGTTAATGCCTGTCAGGGGCGTCGACCCGCCAGGGGTGGACAGATTTATCCCTCCGCCAGAAACGGAGCGCGCACAGGCTCCCTTCTTCGGATTCGACGACCTTCCGGGCTTCATGTGCTCGGGTGGAGCCGCCGTTCCCAGCATAACCCTCACCCACAGATGGATTCGCTCTGTGGTTCCGAGTGCCGTGTCTAACTGAGCTCATGAGACCCGCCGTCTTATTGGATCAATAACTCAGGCCTATGTGCTGCGGCAGTGGCGTCCGGCTAGCCGCCGTTCTGTTTGGCTGGTTGGTTATTTGGTTGTTTGTTTGTTTGGTTATTTGGTTGGTTGTTTGTTTGGTTGTATGTTTGGTTGGTTGGTTGTTTGTTTGGTTGTTTGTTTGTTTGGTTATTTGGTTGTTTGTTTGTTTGTTTGTTTTGTTGTTTGTTTGTTTGTTTGGTTATTTGGTTGTTTGTTTGATTGGTTGTTTGTTTTTTATTTATTGGTTGTTTGTTTGGTTATTTGGTTATTTGGTTGTTTGTTTGTTTGTTTGTTTGTTTGGTTATTTGGTTGTTTGTTTGATTGGTTGTTTGTTTTTTATTTATTGGTTGTTTGTTTGGTTATTTGGTTATTTGGTTGTTTGTTTGTTTGTTTGTTTGTTTGGTTATTTGGTTGTTTGTTTGATTGGTTATTTGTTTGGTTGTTTGTTTGTTTGGTTGTTTGTTTGTTTGGTTATTTGGTTGTTTGGTTGGTTGGTTGTTTGTTTGTTTGGTTATTTGGTTGTTTGTTTGTTTGGTTATTTGGTTCTGTGGTTGGTTGTTTGTTTGTTTGTTTGGTTGGTTATTTGGTTGTTTGTTTTTTATTTATTGGTTGTTTGTTTGGTTATTTGGTTATTTGGTTGGTTGGTTGTTTGTTTGTTTGTTGGAAAACATTCCGCAACAAGCCTCTCCTAATGCCGGGGGTGTAACAGGAAGTCTGGGAATGATACCCGGCATTATCTGCCTGCCTTAAAGACAACTAAGGGGAAGTTCCTGTAGTCAGTGTGATCCTTAATGTTCCTCCATTCCATGTAGAACTTTTAAATCAGCAGTTACCCTGGCTCACTGTCTATAGTGGGGAGAACCGGGTTTGTTCTAGCTAACAGACCCGCCCACCACTGGTTCCTACCTTGTGGTCTGATCTTGCCCTAAAACCCAGGACTCCTGACACGACACGGCCATTCCACATCCACGTTCCAGAACCTGGGTTCCAGCTGTTTCTGGAAAATGCAGATCCATATGACCCATCCTTTCGTCCCTCCGTTCCTTCTTTTCCTTCCTCTTCCCCCATCCGTCCTTCCTTCCTCTCTTTCGTCCCTGTTTCCTTCCATGTCTGTCTTTCCTGTCTTTATTGCTTCCTTCTGTCCTTCCATTCATGCCTCCTTCCTTACTTTTCCTTTTCCTCTTTTTTCTTTCTTCCTCTAGAAAAGGAAAAGAAAGGAATGAAGGAGGGGAGGAAGGAAGAAAGGAACAAGACGAGACAGAAGGAAAAAGGAGAGAAGGAAAAGAAGATAGGGAGAATGAATGGAAGGAAGAGGGAAGAGGGAAAGCAAGATCCTTCCTTTCTTCCTACTTCTCTTCTTCCGCACGTCTGTTCCTCCCTTCTCCATCCCTCCTCTGTTTCCTCCGCTCCTGTATCTTAGCTGTACTGATTGTTTATGGATATGACGTGCGGGGTCCGCTGTAGTTCCTCCGGTTCTGGTTATTATGAAGTGCCTGGGCGGGCCGTCTCAGCGCTCCTCCTGATTAATGTGCAGTAGGCTGTTTGTAGTGGTGGTCCCAGCTGAGACGGGGTCCGTGCGGCGCTGCAGGGAGACGTGTGGGGGTCTGTAACGAGGCTGTAGTAACTTTAATAAGGGGGTTATGACCCGGAGCGGGACCATGGACTGTGATCCGCATACCAGTCGTTTCACCCTCAGTGTTTTTATAACAACCGCTTAGCAACCACCTGGGATACCACAGAAACCACGTAGCAACCACCTGGGATACCATAGAGACTGTGTAGCAACCACCTGGGATACCACAGAAACTGCTTAGCAACCACCTGGGATACCACAGAAACCACTTAGCAACCACCTGGGATACCACAGAAACTGCTTAGCAACCAACTGGAATCCCATGGCAATTGCTTAGCAATCACATGGGCTCTGTGCCAGAGTGTATCCTAGCACTCACTGGAACTACCCGCACCAGGCCCGTCTCGCTGTGGGGTTGTTGTTGTTATTGTGTAACTGTGGTGTCCAGGTCCTCCTGTTTGGGGGTGTGTGATGTGGGAAGGTGTGGTGTGTTTGGGTGTGCGGGGGGTGGGGTGTGGTGTTGGCCTTGCGCTGTAATTGGAAAGTGAAATACTCCGGCTCAGAAGCGCTAAGGTCAACACGGAGATGCTCCGTTCATCATCATAAACGTCTGGGTCCGCACGCACTCGGGGTGCGTCCTCCTCACAGCGCGGTGTTTATCTGAGCGCAGGACTGTCGAGCTGCACGTTTCACACCCGTACATCACTCCCGCACACACCGCCGCACCATCCCACCACCCCACACCACACTCAGAGTCCCAGCACCACACCCAGAGTCCCAGGCCTCAGCATTCAGAGACCTCACCCAGGGTCTCAATCTGAATCAGAGAGAGAGAGAGACAGAGAGACAGAGAGAGGGGGGGAGAGAGAGAGAGACAGAGAGAGGGGGGAGAGAGAGAGAGAGAGAGGGGGGGAGAGAGAGAGAGAGAGAGAGAGAGAGAGAGAGAGAGAGAGAGAGAGAGAGAGAGAGAGATACAGAGAGACAGAGAGAGGGGGGGAGAGAGAGAGAGACAGAGAGACAGAGAGAGGGGGGAGACAGAGAGACAGAGAGAGGGGGGAGAGAGAGAGAGAGAGAGGGGGGGAGAGAGAGAGAGAGAGAGAGAGAGAGAGAGAGAGAGAGAGAGAGAGAGACACAGAGAGAGGGTGAGACAGAGAGAGACAGAGAGGGAGACAGACAGAGGTGGGGAGAGAGAGAGAGGCAGAGAGACAGAGAGAGAGAGAGAGAGAAAGAGAGAGAGAGAGAGAGAGAGAGAGAGAGAGAGACAGGCAGAAACTGATCACAAACACACGGTGTTAAAAACCTAGCTGCATCCTCACAACCACCTGGAACACCCACTAACACTGTCCCCAGCACCTCCATCCCGGAGAGAGTGGAGAACATCCAGCTCCACCCCTGCTCCAGATCTGAGAAGACACCTCCACACTATGGAGGTCTGAAAGGAGGTGTAGCTGTTCAAGAATCTCCTCACTGAGAAACGACACCCACACATCCAACACAGAAGCTGCTGGTGGTCTCAGAACAATGGACTATCCACGCCAGAGTCTAGAACCTCAACACCACTGGATTTGGGTTCATCTGGATGGAGAGAAGGAGGAGAAGACGCTGAACCAGCTAAGACTGAACTGTGGAGGCGTGTCTCTCTGAGGAGCTGGAGGTGAGTCTCCTGAGGAGAAGAATGGAAGCTGGAAGGGAGGTGAGGAGTGGGAAATGAATCCTCCCCAGGAGGAGGCTCAGAGGCTGCTGTGTGTATCACACGCTGAGAGACAGAAGCAGTAGATCTCTGGAGAACCAGAGGAACACAGGAACATAAACTAGAGCCTGTTTAGCTAGCGTTAGCGTCATTAGAGGTGAAATATGGCAGCTCTGGTTCCTCTCTCTGATCCGCCGGTGCAGTGGAGAGTGGAGGCTGGGTAACAGCGCGCTGAAGGACCGTCTGATGATTACCGGGCTTGATAAATCCTCAGCCCCCACAGCGCCGTACAGAACCAGCCCAGAGGATCCATTACACAGCCACGCTGCATTAGCTCCTCCTTCACTGACTTACACCACCCCCTCCCACTCACTCTGCATCCACACTTAACACATTCATTTATTCATATACACTCAGTCTATACCACAGTACCTACATTTAGAGCTTAGAGTTATACACTCCACCTAATGAGAAACTGTAGAACAGACTCAGTCTATACCACAGTACCTACAGTTAGAGCTTAGAGTTATACACTCCACCTAATGAGAAACTGTAGAACAGACTCAGTCTATACCACAGTACCTACATTTAGAGCTTAGAGTTATACACTCGACCTAATGAGGAGCTGTAGAGCAGTGTGGTGAGTGAAGGTTCTGGTGTCAGCCCGTCCAGGTGATTAATTACCTGTAGAACTGAGGTTCCCTGCCAGCAGACCCAAACCCCCATCCTGAACCCAGTGTGGAGATCAGGCCCAGGAAGCACATCCTCCCACCTGAACGGCCTCGCGGCTCCGCAGACTCAGGATGGGGCTCCCCTCTCTGGATGGGGCTGGCCGTGTGCCAGGGGAGCGGCGCGCTGCTAAGGGATGTGATTCTGAGCTGCTGAGAGGTGCGGAAGCACGCCGCACACCGCTAACGTCCCGGTGATGTTACATAACAACATGAGCTACAGTACAACCACACCGGGGCTCTGGGACGCTCCTCCGCACGCTGCTGCTGATAACGTACAGGGTGGTTATACAGTCTATACCATCATGTATACAGCGAGTCAGAGGCAGTGTATAACCTGAAACCCTGAGGAGGCTGAACGAGTCACTACAGCCACTCAGAGCTGATACCACTCTACACAGCAGGCTCAGCCCTACACCCTCTCTCTCCCTCACCCTCTCTCCCTCACCATCTCTCTCCCTCACCCTCTCTCTCCCTCACCCTCTCTCTCCCTCACCCTCTCTCCCTCACTCTCACTCATCTCTCTCCCTCACCCTCTCTCCCTCACCATCTCTCTCTTTCCCTCAGTCATCTCTCTCCCTCACCCTCTCTCCCTCACCATCTCTCTCTCTCTCCCTCACTCTCACTCATCTCTCCCTCACTCATCTCTCTCCCTCACCCTCTCCCTCCCTCACTCATCTCTCCCTCACCATCTCTCTCTCTCCCTCACTCTCACTCATCTCTCTCCCTCACTCATCTCTCTCCCTCACCCTCTCTCCCTCACCATCTCTCTCCCTCACCCTCTCTCTCCCTCACTCTCACTCATCTCTCCCTCACTCATCTCTCTCTCACTCATCTCTCTCTCACTCATCTCTCTCCCTCACCCTCTCCCTCCCTCACTCATCTCTCCCTCACTCATCTCTCTCCCTCACTCATCTCTCCCTCACTCATCTCTCTCCCTCACTCATCTCTCTCCCTCACTCATCTCTCTCCCTCACCCTCTCTCTCCTTCACTCATCTCTCTCCCTCACCATCTCTTTCTCCCTCTCATTCTCTCCCTCACCCTCTCTCTCTCCCTCCCTCGCTCTCACTCATCTCTCTTCCTCACTTCAGTTCACTTGTTCAGTTCGCTCTCTCTATCGCTCTATTCTCTCACTACTTATAGGGGAGATTGGGGGCAGTTCGTATCGGGAGGAGTCGTATCGGGGACAGTCGTATTGAGGGGAGCTGTATCGGGGGGAGTAGTATTGGGGGGAGTTCGTATGGGGGGAGTTCGTATTGGGGGGAGTCGTATTGGGGGGAGGTCGTACTGGGAGGAGTCGTATCGGGGGGAGTCGTATTGGGAGGAGTCGTATTGGGGGGAGGTCATACTGGGAGGAGTCGTATCGGGGGGGTCGTATTGGGGGGAGGTCGTACTGGGAGGAGTCGTATCGGGGGGAGTAGTATTGGGAGGAGTCGTATTGGGGGGAGCCGTATCGGGGGGAGTCGTATCGGGGGGAGTCGTATCGGGGGGAGTTCGTATCGGGAGGAGTCGTATCGGGGGGAGTCGTATCGGGGGGAGCTGTATCGGGGGGAGTCGTATCGGGGGGAGTTCGTATCGGGAGGAGTCGTATCGGGGGGAGGTGTATCGGGGGGAGTTCGTATCGGGGGGGAGTCGTATCGGGGGAGTCGTATCGGGGGGAGTTCGTATCGGGGGGAGCTGTATCGGGGGGAGTTCGTATCGGGAGGAGTCGTATCGGGGACAGTCGTATCGGGGACAGTTGTATCGGGGACAGTTGTATCGGGGACAGTTGTATCGGGGGGAGTCGTATCGGGGGGAGCTGTATCGGGGGGAGTCGTATCGGCGACAGTCGTATCGGGGGGAGCTGTATCGGTGGGAGTTCGTATCGGGGGGAGTTCGTATGGGGGGAGTTCGTATGGGGGGAGTTGTATCGGGGGGAGTCGTATCGGGAGAAGTTCGTATCGGGGGGAGCTGTATCGGGGGGAGTCGTATCGGGGGGAGTCGTATCGGGGGGAGCTGTATCGGGGGGAGTCGTATCGGGGGGAGCTGTATCGGGGGGAGTCGTATCGGGGGGAGCTGTATCGGGGGGAGTCGTATCGGGGGGAGTTCGTATCAGGGGGAGTCGTATCGGGGGGCGACGTATCCGGGTGAGCCGTATCGGGAGGAGTAGTATCGGGGGGAGTCGTATCGGGGGGAGTCGTATCGGGAGGAGTCGTATCGGGGGGAGCTGTATCGGGGGGAGTCGTATTGGGGGGAGCCGTATCGGGGGGAGCTGTATCGGGGGGAGTTGTATCGGGGGGAGCTGTATCGGGGGGAGTCGTATCGGGGGGAGCTGTATCGGGGGGAGTTGTATTGGGAGGAGCCGTATCGGGGGGAGTCGTATCGGGGGGAGCTGTATCGGGGGGAGCTGTATCGGGGGGAGTCGTATTGGGGGGAGTCGTATCGGGGGGAGCTGTATCGGGGGGAGTCGTATTGGGAGGAGTTGTATTGGGAGGAGCCGTATCGGGGGGAGTCGTATCGGGGGGAGTCGTATTGGGAGGAGTCGTATTGGGGGGAGCTGTATCGGGGGGAGTCGTATCGGGGGGAGCTGTGTGCTTAGTAACAGGCTCTGGTTTCAGAGTGGGCTCATACAGCGTGGAATTCCCGGGGTGCTTCTGTTTCCCTACAGTCCGACCTTGTCAGAATCCGATCCGGAAGCCAGACAGAAGGAAGGCTGCTGGTTTGGGAATTTCCACGTGCTTCAGTGCATGTGATCAATAAAAGAAAGACTTCCTGACTTATCACCTTCGACCGCCACCACAAGCTGCTCGGGTTAGAACTGCTGCTGACCAATCCGCACACCACACTTCACTGGCTATTGACTTTACTGACTATCAATCAATCAGTGGCATTTGACCAATCTAGGAAGATCATTAGGAATACACTGAGCTGAATATCTGTAGCTGCAGGACTAGAAATTCCCTATAAAGGAATTCCACCTGTCTCCCAGGTGAGAGGTAAACAGAGCTGTTCAGGGTCCGGTGTAAACCCCTCGCCGTGTAGAAACTAGAGTCTGAATTCTTCACAGTGGCGGCGAATGGAACCAGACGTAACCATCTACAGTCTTTACAGATCAGCCGAGCTCCGAAACGAGAAGTCCGGAATATCACCCATTCCGATTTATGCATGGGTGTCCAGGTCGTCTTGTTATGAGGTAGTTTCATTTCCAGCACAACCTAACGAACCTGCTCGGTTTACACGAGGGCAGCCTCAGGGGCAAATCTAATCAGGAGGCGCCAGATATCATCCGTATGAGCCCGACTGTTCGGGATACAGAGTGTGTTAGTGCTAACGACAAGCTTAATGCAGCCTCAGAAGCTCCGCCCACAGAGCACTTTTTAAATAACCAATAGAAGTCGTATCGCCCCCTACACTTCCTGTAGTGTATTACAGTCTGTCAGAATGAGTGTGTGGGTCGTATCGCCCCCTACACTTCCTGTAGTGTATTACAGTCTGTCAGAATGAGCGTGTGGGTCGTATCGCCCCCTACACTTCCTGTAGTGTATTACAGTCTGTCAGTATGACTGTGTGGGTTGTAGGGGTGACGTGGTGTTAAGGACAGTCGACTGATGGAGGATCGCCCCCTACACTTCACAGTCTCGCTGGATGTCTGTAATGTATTAACAGTCTGGAATGTGTGGGTCATCGTCCCCTACACTGCAGGGTCTAAATGACCGGGTCGTAAATCCCTCGCCTCCATCAGAATTTGATCATTTGTGTATTACATGCATCACGATTCCCTGTAGTGTATTACACCTAGCGCTGGCGCCTGCTTCCTTCTGGGTGAGGGTAGATGTGCTTGGCATTATGGATCTGTTCCTGTTGTTTGGGAATTCTAGCTCCACACACACAGAGCCCATGTCTTTGTCTTTCCCTGTCCTGAGCAGTCGGTGTAAGCCGGTCGATTGGGGGGAAATTTTCATTTTCCTCACACTCCGTCTCCCCATGACCTCCTCAGCGGACTCGGGACGTGCCCGGAAAGCCTCAGGCTCTGAAGCCTCATGTTTAATGCTGATCACATCGCAGATACTCCAGGGAAACAGCGGTTAAGTGCAAAATGCCAACGCCCAGCCGCTGCCGTCGCAATTACAGCCAGAACAGAGCCGCTACTCATCGCAGCCGTCCCCACACGCTCAATCCGCTAATTACCCAGGACGGCCTCGGAAGCTGAACGGAGGAGGACTGCTCTCCCGGCTTCACGGAGCTCCTGATTAAACAGCTCATCATACGGAGCTCCTGATTCCGACTCCGTGTACGGGAAACAAAGGGAAGGTCAGAACTCGGGCGGAGAACCCGCTCCGGATCATCAGGGAGGTTTGTTCCAAATGTGGGTATCAAAGGGGAACGGCAGTTATAGGGTGCTGGAACATTGCTGTGAAGATTTGATTGAGTACTGGTGAGGTTAGGTACTGATGCTGGAACATTGCTGTGAAGATTTGATTGAGTACTGGTGAGGTTAGGTACTGATGCTGGAACATTGCTGTGAGGATTTGATTGAGTACTGGTGAGGTTAGGTACTGATGCTGGAACATTGCTGTGAGGATTTGATTGAGTACTGGTGAGGTTAGGTACTGATGCTGGAACATTGCTGTGAGGATTTGATTGAGTATTGATGAGTTCAGGTACTGATGCTTGCTTGTGAGGCTTTGTTGCTGTGAGGATTTGATTGAGTACTGGTGAGGTCACTGGTAGGATTTGATTGATTAGGTACTGCTGGAACATTGCTGTGAGGATTTGATTGAGTATTGATGAGTTCAGGTACTGATGCTGGAACATTGCTGTGAGGATTTGATTGAGTACTGGTGAGGTTAGGTACTGATGCTGGAACATTGCTGTGAGGATTTGATTGAGTACTGATGAGTTCAGGTACTGATGCTGGAACATTGCTGTGAGGATTTGATTGAGTACTGGTGAGGTTAGGTACTGATGCTGGAACATTGCTGTGAGGATTTGATTGAGTACTGGTGAGGTTAGGTACTGATGCTGGAACATTGCTGAGAAGATTAGATTGAGTACTGATGAGTTCAGGTACTGATGCTGGAACACTGCTGTGAGGATTTGATTGAGTACTGGTGAGGTTAGGTACTGATGCTGGAACACTGCTGTGAGGATTTGATTGATTACTGGTGAGGTTAGGTACTGATGCTGGAACACTGATGTGAGGATTTGATTGAGTACTGATGAGTTCAGGTACTGATGCTGGAACACTGCTGTGAGGATTTGATTGAGTACTGGTGAGGTTAGGTACTGATGCTGGAACACTGCTGTGAGGATTTGATTGAGTACTGATGAGTTCAGGTACTGATGCTGGAACACTGCTGTGAGGATTTGATTGAGTACTGATGAGTTCAGGTACTGATGCTGGAACACTGCTGTGAGGATTTGATTGAGTACTGGTGAGGTTAGGTACTGATGCTGGAACACTGCTGTGAGGATTTGATTGAGTACTGATGAGTTCAGGTACTGATGCTGGAACACTGCTGTGAGGATTTGATTGAGTACTGATGAGTTCAGGTACTGATGCTGGAACACTGCTGTGAGGATTTGATTGAGTACTGATGAGGTCAGGTGCCTAGGACAGCGCATTCATGTTAGAGGAGTCAGACAAGTCACAGTGCCGCTGAGTCAGTCACAGTGCAGTCCCGGATAAAAGGCCGGAATGCCGGCGCCTCAGCCGCACGGTGCGGATCAGATTAGCGCGGTTAGCGTGGTTAGCGTGGCGGCAGCTTAAAGAACAACAGAGTTACGTAAGAGTCTTCTTCCCAACGCGAGGGTGTCTGAGAGCCGAGCTGAGCGCCTAGAGATTAAGAACAGCCGGCGTCCACTTCCAGAGAAAGAGGGAGAAGCCGAGGGCCATCCCGGAGCTTTTCCGAGCGTTAAAGCTGAATGTGGAACATCGGTGGAAGCGTGAAAGCCGGAAAACTGCAGAGATTCCTCCGAGGGTCTTCACAAAGGAGGAAGACTTCAAAGAGACTCAGCCAGACAACCAAGAGCACGGGGCCTCAGAGGAACACGAGGAGCTTACAAACCTGCTGAGCTGTGCCAATCTGGCCCCTGTGCTGGGCACTCTCCATCAAAGCAGCGTGAGGAAGAGGACACGTGGGGTCAGGACCCCCACAGGACCACCACGGAGCCGAGTGCTGCTGGACACCTCAGTGGCACTGCTGGACTGAGAATCATCCACCAACCGGAACCATCCAGCCTACAGTGTCTGTGGGGCAGCGTCCTGTGGGCAGCGTCCTGTGGGGCGGCGTCATGCGGGGCAGCGTCCTGTGGGGCAGCGTCCTGTGGGGCAGCGTCCTGTGGGGCCCGCGTCCTGTGGGCAGCGTCCTGTGGGGCAGTGTCCTGTGGGGCAGTGTCCTGTGGGGCAGCGTCCTGTGGGGCAGCGTCCTGTGGGCCGCGTCCTGTGGGGCAGTGTCCTGTGGGGCAGCGTCCTGTGGGCCGCGTCCTGTGGAGCAGTGTCCTGTGGGCCGCGTCCTGTGGGGCAGTGTCCTGTGGGCAGCGTCCTGTGGGGCAGTGTCCTGTGGGCCGCGTCCTGTGGAGCAGTGTCCTGTGGGCAGCGTCCTGTGTCCACTGATGAAGGACTAGAGGGTGACCAACACTGCACTGTGCAGCAGCAGATGAGCTATCGTCTCTGACTGTCCATCTACAAGGTGGACCAGCAAGGTAGGAGTGTCTAATAGAGTGGACAGTGAGTGGACACAGTGTCTCAACACTCCAGCAGCACTGCTGTGTCTGATCCACTCACACCAGCACCACCCACACTAACACCACCACGTCAGTGTCACTGCAGTGCTGAGAATGATCCACCACCCACATACTACCTGCTCTGGGGTGGTCCTGTGGGGGTCCTGTGGGGGTCCTGACCATTGAAGAACAGGGTAATACAGTACACAGAGAAACAGATGGACTACAGTCTGGACCTGTACACCTACAGAGTGTCCTGTATGGAGCTGATATGATGGAGACTGAGTGTAGATAGAGGAGGTGCAGCTAGTGAGGTGTGTGGGGTGTGTGTTTGATCCTGGTTCTGACTGGTCATCCTCAGCAGTGCTAGACTACATCATCACAGCAGCAGGACAGAAGATCATTAATCTGCTGGTGCTGCTGGACCGAGGTGGACTGAGCTGGACAGAGGGCGTCCTAATTCACTATGGGAGAACATACAACCTAACAGAGCTCCGAGTAAAACAGGGACCTGGGAAGCCCTGGTGTCCCTCCACCTCCACCCCTACCGCACCATCTGCAGGAACTGTGTGAGAATGTTCAAGCTGCATCGGATGGATTATCGCAGGACACCATTAGGAACCTGTACAGCTCAAAGCTCACCCGGGAGCGCCCTCTAGTGTCTGACAAACCCAGAAGGGACGGATCGTATCCCCCCAGTCTCGTATTTCTAGTATCCGTTCATTACCAGTAATTAGCAGTTTCTAAACGGATTGATTCCCTAACTCCTGACGGCTTCTTCTGAGCCCCCCCCACCGCCCCACCATATTAGCACAGATTCTCCAGCATCACTGTGCAATTATCTCTGAGCTGTGAGGGACGTTAAGCCCTGTTGTGGAGGCAGCTCAGCCTGCCGCGGGACGCTCGTATCCACAGGAGTTTAATTAATCAGAGAGTGATATTGTGTTGCGGGGAGGCGGTGGACGTCAGCTCGGCCTGATGATGAAGCCCGCGCCCACGTCGCTGTCGCTGGGCCTGCTGAAATATTAACGGACTGCGGCTTTACGTCTTGGTAATGGATGTGTTTTAATGCTAGCGTTAGCTCCGCCCACCAACCCTCAGCCCATCGGCGCGGGCCGAGTCTCTGAGGCGTGACTAATGGCCTGTTAATGGCGGTAGCGCTCTTCCCCCCGGCCTTGCTCATCATACCACTCATCTGTGAGGCTGACGGATAGACCCCGAGATTAATTAAGGAGCGGTGGAGGAGGAGCGCTGGATCCAATTAGGATTCCGCCGTGACTTCTGAGGGCCCGTCAGCGGCTGGTCCTCGCGCACCCAGAGCGGGAGCTGACAGATCCTTCAGCGCTCAGGTCGGTCTACTGTACCCTCCTAAATGAGGCCACCTGTACGCTGCTTTGTTCAGCAGCACCAGGTTATTATCCTCCGCTCCGCAGCCGTGTCTTCTCCCTCTGCCGCCCACCGCTGCCGCGAGCTCTTCTCCAGCTCTGGACCTCTACAGAGCTACAGAGGGAAGCCTATTGACACCCAGAGCACAATCTCGGCCCAGATTAACGTCTTTGTGAAGCGGTAAGTGAATTTCTCTGTGTTGGTGGCTGAAGGAGAAGGCCCGGATATGCGCCCACAGAGGTTCCAAATCAGTTCTGCAGGAAACGGTTGGTCAGAGGTCTTCGCCCTCGTGTAACCCCGGCCTTACAGCATGGCGGTGATGCTAATCACTCAGATCTCAACATGCAGGCAAAATTTGGCAGTGACTTTTCATAGACTGCTTTCACCATCATGCTCATATAAAGGAGCTCCTTCTACACTCTTCATCACCAAAAGAGGAGGTGTGGGAGCGCAGGTGTGTTGGGAAGGAGGATGAAGGTGACCAGGATCAATAACTGGTGATAAGTTTAGACTGATATGATCAATATTTATTGAGCTACACATACAGAAGTCTGTCTCTCAGTATGGCGTCGGGCCGCCGTGTTCGCTAACCCAACACGCCAGACGTCTCGGTATGGAGCTGTAGAGGTTCCTGATGGAGTCCTGTGATAATCCAGATGGTGCGGTAGGGGTGGAGGTGGAGGTGGAGGGACACCAGGTCTTCTGGACGTGTGACTACAGACCGTTCATCTCGGTGCTGACCACGGTGCCTCCACACACGGATTCGTTGGGCGTCTCCACCAAGACTAAAGCGGGACTCGTCACTGAAGATGACCCGCTGCCATTCTGAGTCACTCCATGACAGTCTGGTACGACACCACTTTGGTGACGGTGACGTGGTGTTAAGGACAGTCGTGGTAACGGTCTGTGTGCATGTAGTCCTGCGTGGTGCAGCCGTCTGCCGATGGTGCTGCACTAACAGGATGACACTCCATCTGAAGCCTATAGGGTCACAGACCCACTGGTTCACTGTACAGTACTGCTTCCTGATGGGACTGAAGGCCTAGCTCTAGCAGTCATGGATCACCCAGGGGGCCAACGTGACACCTAACCAGCGGCTGCTGAACAAACCTCGCTCTAATGAAGCTCCACCGTGTCCAGTGGCCTACTCTCATTACCGCATGTCGTATCCTGCTAGCTCACCCTTTGTTACTAGCCTCCTTAGCTTAGCCACTTCAGCCAAGCTGTCCCTGTAACCGGCATGATCAGGAGGAGCAGCTGAGCGTACCGAGCTACCACGCAGACAGGGACCCCCGAGGAAGCGATGCACACAGCCGTCACACGGTCTTCCACTTTAATTGCTGAGCGATTTCGAGATCATTTAGCCGTCATCAGCGGCGGCGCTCCCTTTCTCCCGCCTCATCCGCGCAATCAAGCCCGCCGCCTTTCCCCCTGTAGTTTTCATCTTCTGCCGCTAATGATCCGCCGGGGGATGATTATTCTCCTGGATGTGTTCTCTGGCGATGGCAGGCGGTGCAGGTTCTGGCCAGAGGTCAGACGAGTGTGTTTCTGTGTTTAGGACATGCAGTGTGAGGGCGCTGGGGGTCCGGGGGGAGTCCGTCTGTGAGCTCTGTAATGAATCTGTTGACACAAAGGAGCCAAACCTTCACCTCCACACAGCTGCTCCTCAGCGGCAGCTGGGGGAGAATTCTCTGGGTTGAGATGAATGGATCATCAGGAGTACCAGGAGAATTCCTTTTCGGAAGACAGCACAGGTCCGCCGGTATCAGCACAGGTCCGCCGGTATCAGCACGGACCCGCCGGTATCAGCACGGACCCGCTGGTATCCGTACTCTCAGTAGTGAACGGTGGCTATTTGACTGGGACTTCCGTCTGGGCCTAATTACAGGATGGTAGCATCCCTAGCGAGTGAAGTCTGCCTCAGAGAGGAGCTCCAAAGCAACTGCAGCCGGAGCTAGAGAGGGGTGGATCGTATGGCTCCGGAAGGGGGGCGGTCCTATCGACGTATTGGGCACCATACAGGTCGCTCGGACAGATAGGGCACTGCTGGGGGCCAGAGGTAGAGGAAGGCACACAGCAGCGACGTGAAAAATCTGGGAGCCCTAGACAAACCTGCTCCCTACGTAGTGAACTACTCCTCTCTGCCCCCTACATAGTGAAATACCCCTCTCTGCCCCCTACATAGTGAACTACCCCTCTCTGCTCCCTACGTAGTGAAATACCCCTCTCTGCCCCCTACGTAGTGAAATACCCCTCTCTGCCCCCTACATAGTGAAATACCCCTCTCTGCTCCCTACATAGTGAACTACCCCTCTCTGCTCCCTACATAGTGAACTACCCCTCTCTGCCCCCTACATAGTGAAATACCCCTCTCTGCCCCCTACATAGTGAACTACCCCTCTCTGCTCCCTACATAGTGAACTACCCCTCTCTGCTCCCTACATAGTATGACATAGTGAACTACACCTCTCTGCCCCTACATAGTGAACTACACCTCTCTGCCCCCTACATAGTGAACTACCCCTCTCTGCTCCCTACATAGTGAACTACCCCTCTCTGCTCCCTACATAGTGAAATACCCCTCTCTGCTCCCTACATAGTGAACTACACCTCTCTGCCCCCTACATAGTGAACTACCCCTCTCTGCTCCCTACATAGTATGACATAGTGAACTACACCTCTCTGCCCCCTACATAGTGAACTACACCTCTCTGCCCCCTACATAGTGAACTACACCTCTCTGCTCTCTACATAGTGAACTACACCTCTCTGCTCTCTACATAGTGAACTACACCTCTCTGCTCTCTACATAGTGAACTACACCTCTCTGCTCCCTACACAGTGAACTACACCTCTCTGCTCCCTACATAGTGAACTACACCTCTCTGCTCCCTACATAGTGAACTACCCCTCTCTGCTCCCTACATAGTGAACTACACCTCTCTGCTCCCTACATAGTGAACTACACCTCTCTGCTCTCTACATAGTGAACTACACCTCTCTGCTCTCTACGTAGTGAACTACACCTCTCTGCTCCCTACATAGTGAACTACACCTCTCTGCTCCCTACATAGTGAACTACACCTCTCTGCTCCCTACATAGTGAAATACCCCTCTCTGCTCCCTACATAGTGAAATACCCCTCTCTGCTCCCTACATAGTGAAATACCCCTCTCTGCTCCCTACATAGTGAAATACCCCTCTCTGCTCCCTACATAGTGAACTACACCTCTCTGCTCTCTACATAGTGAACTACACCTCTCTGCTCTCTACGTAGTGAACTACACCTCTCTGCTCTCTACGTAGTGAACTACACCTCTCTGCTCCCTACATAGTGAACTACACCTCTCTGCTCCCTACATAGTGAACTACACCTCTCTGCTCCCTACATAGTGAACTACACCTCTCTGCTCCCTACATAGTGAACTACACCTCTCTGCTCCCTACATAGTGAACTACACCTCTCTGCTCCCTACATAGTGAACTACACCTCTCTGCTCCCTACATAGTGAAATACCCCTCTCTGCTCCCTACATAGTGAACTACACCTCTCTGCTCCCTACATAGTGAAATACCCCTCTCTGCTCCCTACATAGTGAAATACCCCTCTCTGCTCCCTACATAGTGAAATACCCCTCTCTGCTCCCTACATAGTGAAATACCCCTCTCTGCTCCCTACATAGTGAACTACACCTCTCTGCTCCCTACATAGTGAAATACCCCTCTCTGCTCCCTACATAGTGAACTACACCTCTCTGCTCTCTACATAGTGAACTACACCTCTCTGCTCCCTACATAGTGAAATACCCCTCTCTGCTCCCTACATAGTGAACTACACCTCTCTGCTCCCTACATAGTGAAATACCCCTCTCTGCTCCCTACATAGTGAACTACACCTCTCTGCTCGCTACATAGTGGGTTCTGTATCAGGACATACGGTGCTCTATTCGAGGTAGTTCCATTACCAGCACACGAGTCCAATCAGCTGAATCTGCAGGTGTATGGAGGCGTACGGTCATACGGGTCTACCAGCAGTGGATCCAATCCCAGCCTACAGGGAATTCTCCTCGGAACTGTGCCAGGGATCCACTGAATCGAGAGGCTGAACACTGATGTGGCAACATCCAGAAACTCATCCAGTACATGCCCAGTCCAGTCCCAGCTGGTACTGGTGCTGGTGGAGGGACTACATGGTGTTAGGTACGGGTCGGTCACAGGGGATATATATATGTACACACAGGTAAAAGGAATTCCGGCGTATTCCTATTGGTCCCAGCATCACTGGAACGACTGCTGAGCACAGTGGTTTATCGTCCACAGATAGAATGTTCTGGCTTCGTTGGGTGAGGAAGATGTATTCATAGGCTAAAGTCTATTCCCGAGTCGGCCGACCGGAATCAGGCGGTTTATATGCAGAGAGAGGGCACGCCGCGAATCCTACCCCAGCCAACACACCGCACACATCTATCAATCTCCCACACACTCGTTACCGAGACATCAATATAAACAAGATAACAATCAGGCTGCGGCCGCGACACAGAGGCGCTTTCCTCAGGAAGACTCATTCTATTCTACAGAACAACAACAACAACACCACCCAGGCGGAGTAAAGATCAGAACCCGGAGCGGTCCGGGCCCCTGGAAGCCGCCGGGCTGGAGAGACTGAGGTAGTAGGTGTTACGGCTGATAAATCAGGAGCTGTGTGGGCTGTTTAGTCTGAGGGGGCTCGGGAAATAACTTCCAGAAAACAACAACAAGCGGCCGCACTCTGATCCACACACCTGGAGCTGCACATGCAGGTATTTATTAACGGTCTAGCCCAAACAGTCCATACACCCCTTACAGTCCATACACCCCATACGGTCCATACTGTCCATATAGTCTAAACACCCCCTACAGACCATATAGTCTATACAGTTCATACTGCCCCTACAGGACCATACGGTCCATACACCGCCTACAGCCCCTAAAGACCATGTCATCTATACCATATATACTGCCCCTACACACCATACACCCCATACGGTCCATACTGTCTATACGGTCCATACACCCCATACGGTCCATACAGCTCCTACAGTCCATACAGCTCCTACAGTCCATACTGTCTATACGGTCCATACAGCTCCTACAGTCCATACAGCTCCTACAGTCCATACAGCTCCTACAGTCCATACTGTCTATACGGTCCATACAGCTCCTACAGTCCATACAGCTCCTACGGTCCATACTGTCTATACGGTCCATACACCCCATACGGTCCATACAGCTCCTACAGTCCATACAGCTCCTACAGTCCATACTGTCTATACGGTCCATACAGCTCCTACAGTCCATACAGCTCCTACAGTCCATACAGCTCCTACAGTCCATACTGTCTATACGGTCCATACAGCTCCTACAGTCCATACAGCTCCTACAGTCCATACAGCTCCTACAGTCCATACTGTCTATACGGTCCATACAGCTCCTACAGTCCATACAGCTCCTACAGTCCATACTGTCTATACGGTCCATACACCCCATACGGTCCATACAGCTCCTACAGTCCATACAGCTCCTACAGTCCATACTGTCTATACGGTCCATACAGCTCCTACAGTCCATACAGCTCCTACAGTCCATACAGCTCCTACAGTCCATACTGTCTATACGGTCCATACAGCTCCTACAGTCCATACAGCGCCTAACATTCCATACTGGTCTATACGGTTCCATACAGCTCCTATCAGTCCATACAGTCTCCTACAGTCCTACAGCTCCTAAGTCCCATACTGTCTATACTGTCCATACAGCTCCTACAGTCCATACAGCTCCTACAGTCCATACTGTCTATACGGTCCATACAGCTCCTACAGTCCATACAGCTCCTACAGTCCATACTGTCTATACGGTCCATACAGCTCCTACAGTCCATACAGCTCCTACAGTCCATACTGTCTATACGGTCCATACAGCTC
>JAMWET010003812.1:135000-137500 GCA_024036415.1 Prochilodus magdalenae | reverse complement strand
CCCATTACCAGTTACGCTACACCCATTACCAGTTACACTACACCCATTACCAGTTACACTACACCCATTACCAGTTACGCTACACCCATTACCAGTTACACTAAACCCATTACCAGTTACACTACACCCATTACCAGTTACTCTACACCCATTACCAGTTACGCTACACCCATTACCAGTTACGCTACACCCATTACCAGTTACGCTACACCCATTACCAGTTACTCTACACCCATTACCAGTTACGCTACACCCATTACCAGTTACGCTACACCCATTACCAGTTGCGCTACACCCATTACCACAGTTAAACTACACCTATTACCACAGTTTAACTACACCCATTACCACAGTTTAACTACACCCATTACCACAGTTTAACTACACCCATTACCACAGTTTACACCCATTACCAGTTACACTACACCTACTATCACAGTTTAACTACACCCATAATTGTACTACACCTGTTTCCATAGTTATGCCACAGCAACTTGCAGTTATGCTACACCTTCTATCAGTTACACTTTTCCCTTTCCCACAATTATGCTACACCACTTCCCATAATTGCACTACACCCGTTTCCCCAGCTACACTACACCCGTTTTCATGGCTCCTTAGGCCAGTAACGTTGTGAGCAGGTGCAGCCCACATCACTCAGTATCTGTAAGACTCAGGCAGCTCCTACACAGACACAGCTGGTTACGCTACTGAGTAACGCTGATCCTGACGTTACACTCCTCACCTGAACCCAAAACCGCGTCACCAAGTTCCCTCCCTGACCAGCCGGACTCCTGCAGCCAGCGTGAGCAGTACAGAGCAGACGCAGTGACAGGGAACAAACCAAGGCTAAAGCCTCTCTCTCAGGACAATAGCTGTCAGCCGCGGAATCTGGGAAACAACGGAAAACAATGAGCGCCGGAACGCGCAGGCAGGGCTCCTCCTCCGAGCCGCAGCCAAAGCAGACGGGAAATCAATTCTGACGGGTTCGGCACAAAAACCAACAAGGACGAGAACAAAAGGGAGCGAGCGTCGCTGACGGGCCCAACTTCTCCTCTTTTCATCCTCCCCTCGTCCTCTCATCATCTGCCAATAGTCCCATCGGCACGCCGGCAGAGCGCCGAGAGAAGGGGACCGCCGGAGCGCTCGCCTGCAAACACAAACCAACCTCAGGGTGACGGGGCATTCTCCATCCAGCGTGAAGAGCCTTCCAGATTTCATTCTGAGCGGCGGCGCATCACCTCCTGTTCCTCACACCCTCAGCACCGTAAACATCCCAACACCACCACACAATCCCTTCATACAGCCCTTCCTCGGACAACTCCTAACCTCACACAACCAAACCGTCTACAGCTCGTACCGCACCACTGTCCACACAGAACAGCTCCTAACGACCACCTGGAAGACCCCCCATCTTCATCAGATAACCAGCACCTTCGCCTCAGAGAGAGGAGAACATCCAGCTCCACTCCTGCTCCAGATCTGAGAACCACCACAGGTGTTCCTGTTCCTCCTTCCACTGGGAAAAGGAGGTGTAGCTGTCCAAGAAGCTCCACACTGAGAAAAGGAGACCCACACATCCAACAAAGAAGCTGCTGGAGTCCAGAACCTCAACACCACTCAGGGACACCATCCAGTGAGGAGAAGCAGAACCAGCTCCTGAGAACGAAACTGTGGAGGCGTGTCCAGGCGCCAGTCCCCTGTGTGTTTAGGGTGGTAGTACTTTCAGGCTCCTGCAGGTGGCGCTGCATGAGAACATCCCTGTGGGGTGCGAGTGACGGGATCCATAGATTGGGAGGAGGTGCAGGTGTATGGAAGCGTGCAGTCACACGGGTCTACGGGACTCGGTATGTCACATCAGTCTTCTGAATAAACGGAAACCAGTCGGCCCAAATCTCCACATACGGCTGTTCGTTTATTTATTTATTTGTTTGTTTGTTTATTTAATTGTGTGTAACTATAGGGAGGACCTAATTCAAAACTGCATCCTACACCGGTTCATATATATATCCTTGATATGTGACGTAGGAGGGAAGTTCTGCTCCACACAGAGAAGACGTATAAACGCTTTATGATTTATACTGACCTTATTAAAAAAAATGAATTCCACATTCCTATTCTACATTCCTGAATGAAATTTATAAATCTTGATGCTTTCAGAAGACAACTTCTCCGAAGAGGTCACTTTACTGGAGAAGGATAAAACATTCTTAACTCTGATTGGACGTTAATGAAACTAGACTTCCTATTGGTCAGTTTAGCACCACGGTGTAAAGAGCAGCCTGAACAGTCAAATAACAAAAACAGAAATACAGAAATACAACGCAAAAAATACGAGTGTGTGTGTGTGTGCGTGTAGGTGTGTGTATGTGTAGGTGTGTGTGCGTGTAGGTGTGTGTGTAGGTGTGTGTGCGTGTAGGTGTGTGTAGGTGTGTGTGTGTGTGTGTGTGTGTGTGTGTGTGTGTGTAGGTGTGTGTGTGTGTGTGTGTAGGTGTGTGTG
>JAMWET010003812.1:107500-130000 GCA_024036415.1 Prochilodus magdalenae | reverse complement strand
AATTAAAGGAGCAGTATGTAATATTTAGAAGGCAGTGTCCTTTTTCAGAAGTGGTATATAATAATAATAACAATAATAATAATAATAATAATAATAATAAGGTATATAATAAACTGAACTGGGTCCTTATTAATGTATAATTACCTTTAACTACAGATCGATGTGTTTTCGTATCATAGCGTCTTCCAGCAGAGACTACCACCGCCATGTTTCTACAGTGGCCCAGAACATTAAACGGGTCACAGTTACACTGAGGAGAAAATCTCTACGGACTGCGAGATGTGGTGTAAACTGCACAGTCCGACTGGAACAGTCAGTCAGACGGATTCCTGGCGGTCCAGGCTAACATTAGCCACGCTGTTTCCAAAATCTCAGGCTGTAAATACTCCATACATCTTCCTCCACACTGCTCAGGAACGACCGCTCACTCCAGAGAGCCGTCCCAGCCTCCGGTGGACAGGCTGAACACGCGCTGACCCCGGGAGCTCAGATATGGGCTGAGGAGAGGACGGCACACGGACAGACTGAGCGGGTCTCAAGCCATCTGCTCAGGTTCATATGAGCAAAGCATGAGGTTCTGGCTCAGTCTCCGTCCGGAGGGACACGGGTGAAGCTGAGCAGCGGGGCAGAGGAGGACAGCAGAAGAGGAACAGAGAGATGTAGCTGAGGGCACCAAGTGGCCAGCAGAGGAACTACAACTTCAGATTTTGAGGATCCTGCAGGAATAGAAAGACGGACTGACCTTCAGAACAGCCGCTTTACTCCACAGAGGTGCGTCTGTGATGCCCAGGTGTGTCCTCAGCGCCTCAGAAGCTCGATCCAGCAGCTCCTGCTCCGTCACGCTCTCCGGCTGGCCGAACACCTCCTCGAACCAAGAACCTCCCATCATTACCTGAACACACACAGACACCGACTCTATTAACGATATCATTTATGATGGTTAATATACGGAAAGCTAGCTATGGCATGAAGGGGCCGTCCAATCACAGGGCTGGAAGACCACAGAGTATAAAACGAGGGCACGCGCTTTTAACACCACCGTCTGTATCACTCTGACGGACGCCTGAGACTGGCTCTGTAGAGCTTTGCTGTGATGGTGAAACCTCCAGTGCAGATACCTATGGACATTAGGAAGCTGTATACACGTGTGTATAAGGACTGGAACATATGGAAAATCTTAACCTGCAAATATTTACAAAAACACTGAATTCCAAAAAGCATGTGTGTTTAGCTCAACTAGTGTCCATAGTTTAACTGTATAGTCTATATAGACTGTATGGGCTTTGCAGTGTATACAAACTACATAGACTGTATGGGCGTTGCGGTGGGTATGGACTATACAGACTGTATGGGCGTTGCGGTGGGTATGGACTATATAGACTGTATGGGCGTTGCGGTGGGTATGGACTATATAGACTGTATGGGCTTTACTGTGGGTATGGACTATATAGACTGTATGGGCTTTACTGTGGGTATGGACTATATAGACTATATGGGCTTTATGGCCAGTATGGACTATACAGACTGCATGGGCTTTGCGTGGGTATGGACTATATAGACTGCATGGGCTTTACATGGGTATGGACTATATAGACTGGGCTTTGCGTGGGTATGGACTACATAGACTGTATGGGCTTTATGGTGGGTATGGACTATATAGACTGTATGGGCTTTGCGTGGGTATGGACTATATAGACTGTATGGGCTTTGCGTGGGTATGGACTATATAGACTGTATGGGCGTTGCGGTGGGTGTGGACTATATAGACTGTATGGGCGTTGCGGTGGGTGTGGACTATATAGACTGTATGGGCGTTGCGGTGGGTGTGGACTATATAGACTGTATGGGCGTTGCGGTGGGTGTGGACTATATAGACTGTATGGGCGTTGCGGTGGGTATGGACCATATAGACTGTATGGGCGTTGCGGTGGGTATGGACCATATAGACTGTATGGGCTTTACTGTGGGTATGGACTATATAGACTGTATGGGCTTTACTGTGGGTATGGACTATATAGACTGTATGGGCTTTACTGTGGGTATGGACTATATAGACTGTATGGGCTTTATGGTGGGTATGGACTATATAGACTGTATGGGCTTTACTGTGGGTATGGACTATATAGACTGTATGGGCGTTGCGGTGGGTATGGACTATATAGACTGTATGGGCTTTATGGTTGGTATGAACTATATAGACTGTATGGGCGTTGCGGTGGGTATGGACTATATAGACTGTATGGGCTTTACTGTGGGTATGGACTATATAGACTGTATGGGCTTTACTGTGGGTATGGACTATATAGACTGTATGGGCGTTGCGGTGGGTATGGACTATATAGACTGTATGGGCGTTGCGGTGGGTATGGACTATATAGACTGTATGGGCTTTACTGTGGGTATGGACTATATAGACTGTATGGGCGTTGCGGTGGGTATGGACTATATAGACTGTATGGGCTCTGTGGTGGGTATGGACTATATAGACTGTATGGGCTTTACTGTGGGTATGGACTATATAGACTGTATGGGCGTTGCGGTGGGTATGGACTATATAGACTGTATGGGTTATGTATAAACTACGGGTTGATGTATAAATCGTAGGGAGGTCGTGGAGCGGAAACGCCCATCTCTGTAAAGCATGACTGGAAAGCCCAGCTGTCACACAGGACTCTGATAACTACTAAGCGCGTGCTAAGGTGAGGCAGGTGAGCGTGTAGAGGCGAGACTGCACTGCCTCTCCGGGCTGACTCCTGTTTTCCTGTATGGGCGTTGCGGTGTTTTCCTCCTCCATTTAATCATGGCGTTGCGGTGGAGCAGGACCATATAGAATGTATGGGCTTTACTGGGGTATGGTGACTATATAGACTGTGGGCTGTGGTGGAGCTGCGGGCTTGTTGTTCCTAACGGCCGGAGGAGAGCGGTTCCCTCTGTTAACAGAAGCTCTGCGCGGAGCCGCCGTGACGGCGTGGGTAAGGACCGGGTTTACAGCACATTACCTCTGACTCTGCCCGGTTTACTGGGGGCTACAGCCTACACCACGTCTGTATGGGTGGAGGAGAGGACACTGTAGAAATGATAGACACGTTATATCTCCACATGTTCTATTCAGTAAACAACGTTCGCCGTTTTCTGGCTCCATTAATCAACTCCGGAAGTCTCAGGCTGGGTAATACAAACGCTGTGACATCCTGTATCAGGAACATGATACTGTCAATCAAACACTGTGGGTGTGACACTGTGAGAGACGGTTTAGTGCAGGGCTTTAGGGACATCAGAAACACAATGGTAAATACACAATTTAAATTACTAAATTTGCATTTCAATTTTTGAATTTGAAATTTTTTTTACATTTTATTTGAATTTTTGTATTTGCAATTTTCAATTTGCCAATTTACATCTGAATGTCCAAATCTGCATTAGAATTCTTGAATTTGCATTTTCAAATTTATTCTGTTCACAGGATTTTTTTAAATTTGCATTTAAATTTATAGATTTGTATTTGAATTATTTAAATTTGTATTTAAATTTCCGTAACATTTCTGTTTGAATTTTTGAATCTGCATTTGGATTTTAGGTTTGCATATCAATTTTTTGAATTACAACAGTATATACAATAAACTGTGTATATATGTAATATATATATATATTCAATTTGCCAATTTACATCTGAATGTCCAAATCTATATATATATATATAAAACCACAATAACTGTAAATAAACATACTGCCCATTAATGAATATGATGTCAAACAATCAACACTTTTACATACAACCTCTATTTAGCCTACAGCAATTTAGCCCCACCCACTCACTTAAAACACATAAGGGGTTGGACTGTTTAACAGAGCACACCAGCGGGCAGCCAATCAGAACTTTACATATACAGCCGTGTGCTGTAAGGTTCAGGCACCCGTCACGTTTGTGACTGGACGTTCAGGCTGAATTAAACTGATTAAATTAGACGTATCAGACGCATCAGACGCATCAGACGTATCTGAGTTCCCTGTAGTAGACGGGTGACACCGGACGGGGGCAGTTGTTCAGAAACACCCCCCTGTACCTCCTCCATGCTGCTGCACAGTTAGAGGTAGCCTGCCCTCTAGTCCAGCTTCTGTTCCTGGATTAGAGAGACCTGAGCAGTAACGGAGCTACAGTCTGTACACCCGTATGGAAGGCGTTTCTGATAAAGTGGCCAGTGATGGTCTGTGTAAGGTGTACTGTCTCACTGTCAGTCTGGTTGTAGGTTCTCCTGAGCGGTTGTGCTCTGGAAACGGGCAGGAGTCGTAGACCACCCCCAGCAGCCCCCGATCCTCAGAGGAGGGCACCAAGTGACCAAAACCCTGAAAACCCAAACAAAGAACAGCCAGACTCACACAGAGGCAAAACAGCTGGTTCCCCAACGCGTGCGGAACCTCGTCCGGGGTGTATGGACAGGATTCTATGAGGTGAGCACCAGATACTACACATTCAGCTCCGGATATTATGTTGTGAGCACCAGATATACTAGCTAATGAGCTCTGATCAGGTGAGCACCAGATATGGGCATGGTGTCTATTGTACCATGGTGTATTATAGTATCTGCCATGCACCAAATATTTAATTTAAATTACATAAACTAACAACAATCTACCGAGCCCCAACAGCGAGAGAGCACCAACTGATTCTTGTTGCTCAGCAACCAGTGCTCGGTGTAATAACGCCGGTACCGTGAGTAGAGTTCTGAGTGTGATGTGTAGTGCATGTATAGCGGTGAGTCTTCTGACCGCGACTGGCAGCACGGAGCCGCCGAACTCCAGGTTGACCATCCCCACGGTCGATGTGGGAATCCCTCGCAGCTGTTCTGACAGGGGCTGGGCAGCAGGGGGCAGCACTGAGGCCAAGGCTGCACACATACACAGATAAAGAGAGAACAGACGGTCATTCATCTTCACCACGCGTGGAGCCGAACGAACCGGGCCATAGTTCCACTTTACCGCTACTGTAAACCGGCATGGTGATGTACCATGTACCATGTGACCTGTTACCAACACACTGACGAGGAAGTACAACTCTGATCATACATCATTTATGAACACCACAGGAGGCCCAGCCAGTACTACACCTCACTGTAATATGATTTCAGGGGCTAAAACAGACGATAACTGATCATATCAGCTGATAGAAATTTATTATTAGGATTTATATTTCATATTTTTTATATATGAACTGTTATAAACTCTAATAAACTCTGCTTACTGCTTTAACTCTCAGTCTATAATCTAAATCTCCACAGCTATAGTGTCAATGTAAATATTAGCTAATGCTAAGCTAACTAATACACTGTATTTCTGTTCTTGTAAATGATATTTTAATTTGTCCAGTTGTCAATATCATTGCCCTAACGTTAATATGCAAAGCTGTGTGTCATGTAAAACTACTAGCTGAAGACTCCAACAACTCCTTCATGATTTCGTAGGCTTCAGAATATATCCATATATGTATCTATAATCCTAGCTAGGAATCTTTGTGGTCTTGCAATTCTTTAAAATTAAAATGTAAAATATTATTAAACTTAAAAGATAACTCATTAAATAATATGATAGAAATGATTTTATTTAATTTTAATATTAATAAATAGATTCTTTTTTTTATTTTTTTTAATTAACTCTGGTCTTAATTCTCAATCTTTCCAGCTCTCTGCATGATGTGAGCTCAGCTCTGCCCTACATAGTGCCAAAGTTAATGATGAATGGACCCCTGAACTCTGTCTGTATTAACCGTGATGGAGGAGGATGGAAAGTCACTAGTTTGCACTGAGAGATATCAGATCATATCGGGTCATGCAGCCCCGACACCGTGTACACCACCAGAGTGGTAGCGGAGTGTTTACCTGGCGCAGGTAGAGCAGAAATCACATGGTCAGCTTTCACGGTTCCTCCATCCTCCAGTTTGACCTGTTAATGAAATCAACAGCAAAACCGGGTCAGGCAAAACGGATCCGGAACCACACCGCGTCTGCACAGCTCCAGCACCAGCTGGGACTGGATCGGGCATGGACTAGACGAGGTTCTGGATGTAGCCACATCAGTGTTCAGACACTCTTACATCAGAGAACTGGTCAGGCGGTCCAGATCTGGTGGATGCCTTCCCTGGCACAGTTCCGAGGAGAATTCCCTATAGACTGGGGTGTCTCACCTCCCAGCCGGCCGCCGTGTGGTCCAGCCTCCTGACGGGGGCGCTCTTGTGCACCTCCACTCTCTCTCGTCCCCTCAGCGTCTCCTCCACGGCCTCAGGAAGCGCCTGCAAGCCCCGCCTTAGGTTCCACTGGGCCCACCGCTCCTTCTGAGCCCGCTGCACCAGCGCAGAGCGGACCACCGGGGGGGGCTTTTCTGCAACATCACAGAGATCTCTCAGTGCTCTGAGTTAAAGAGGACAATCACAAGGACTCTGGATGGACCACCTGCTGTCCGACTGCTCTAACCATGTGGGAAGCCTTCCCAGAGGAGTTGGGCGGTGTGGTGTAGTGGAGAGTGAAACTGCAGTGGGACTGAATAGCGGTCCGTATAAAGATAATGGGCTACAGACTATATGGGAAATTCCTTGCGGGAATATTCGGTTTTCCATGACACTGCCCTTTAACACCAACACCACGCTCACGTCCGCTCCTTAGTCCTGCCCTGCTGTGTCCATTTCATGTACTAGAACGGTGGATCCTCCCCCCATAGGTTCGCAGCAGGTCCACTCACCGTAGCCCAGCACCATGCCCAGCAGGACGGACCCCCGGGCCTTCTCCGCTTTGTAGAGCGGGGGCAAACACGAGCGAACACTCAGCTTCCTGCTGTCCCCCGCAAACACCCCACGACACAGGGCGTCGATCGCTATATCTGCTAACTGAACACAGAAGACATACACCATGAGTGATCTGTTACAGGACAGCTCCACCCAAAACCAGCTCCACCCAAAACCAGCTCCACCCAAAAACAGCTCCACCCAAAAACAGCTCCACCTAAAAACAGCTCCACCCAAAAACAGCTCCACCTAAAAACAACTCCACCCAAAAACAGCTCCACCCAAAAACAACTCCACCCAAAAACAGCTCCACCTAAAACCAGCTCCACCCAAAACCAGCTCCACCTAAAACCAGCTCCACCTAAAACCAGCTCCACCCAAAAACAGCTCCACCTAAAAACAGCTCCACCTAAAAACAGCTCCACCCAAAAACAGCTCCACCCAAATTTACTCGTGACACGTGTAGGTTCACTGGTGGGCACGGTTCCCTGTACACATGAACCTAACACCACCACATACCCCACACAAACAGTAGCGACGCCTGCTAACTGGCTGCTAACTGGGGCGTGGGGTTCCATCACCGGTTAGCCTCGTAGCTCCAGTGCTAATACTGAAGGAGCTAACGGTGTTCAGCAGACGAGCAACCGCACGCTAAGCTCTCCCTTTAACGACCCTCACTCACCTCAGAGCCCAGCCTTCGGGACACGAACGCGTGCACGGACTCGTCCTCCTGCGTGCTCTTACTGACCAGCACCTCCTTCAGCACGCTGAGCATTATGGGGCGGGAAAACGGAGGGATGGTGCGCACGACCCCGCTGGAACACACCGAGGAGGGAAATTACAGGGCATGTTCCACAGGATGTAGTTCTCCACACCTCCAACACCAGCCGGTTCTGAACTCACCGTGGTTGTGATGTCACAGAACCGAGCCAGTTACAGCCCAGCCTATTCAGACTACACCACACGGAGAGGACACAGGCCAGCCAATCAGAACAGCCCTCATTTACATACATCCCGTGCTGAAGTCGCCCTAATGTTCCCATTTTCCTGAACGGGAAAATCCGATCCAGACACTTAAGTACCGGAACCTAACTGCTGCACCAGTTAAGGTGGAACGGGAAAATTAGATTCAGACACTAGGGTACTGGGATGTAACTGTTGCAGCATTTAAGGTGGAACGGGAAAATCCGATCCAGACACTAGGGTACTGGGATGTAACTGTTGCAGCATTTAAGGTGGAACGGGAAAATCCGATCCAGACACTAGGGTACTGGGATGTAACTGTTGCACCATTTAAGGTGGAACGGGAAAATCCAAACACTGCACTAGGGTAACAGAATGTAACTACTGCACCGTTTAATGGGAACATCTGATCAAGACACTGAGGCAGCTCTGTGTAACTGCTGCACCATTTAAGGTGGAACAGGAAAAATTAACCAACACATCAGAGTACTGGCCTGTTAGTGTTTAGCTATGGGTGACCTTACAGTAGCTGAACTCGGTCATTAGGAGGACTGTCCAGGTGCTCTGGGACGGACGGTGTAGATGGCGAGAGGAAGGACTGAGGAGACTGTACGTACCCGGGTCCGGTGGGCATCTGGTGTAACTCTCCTTTCACGTACAGGAAGCGGTTTTTGGAGGCCACGTGGTGATGAGGAACCGCCAGGATCTCACTCTCCAAGCCCAACTCATCCAGCTGTGAAGAACAGAGGACAACATCAGGCAGAGCCACTGGACAAGGTCACGCTGCACGTCAACATGGACCGGTTCTGGCTCAGAGGTCACTGAAACCAGCCCGGACCAGCGTGTGGAACGTGCGGATCCTGAACGTGTGATTAGTCAGTCACGCCTATGTCACAGACTATGAGGTTCAGGTTATTAAAGGCTCAACGTCGGGGGTGGTATCAGCTGCCTCAGTGTTCAGTGTGCCCACCCCTCACCCTCATTCCAGCTTCCGTTCTCCTCAGGAGACTCACTTCCTCGGAGACGCACCTCCACGGTTCAGTCTTAGAAGCTGGTTCTCCTGCTTCTCCTCCCCATCCAGATAACACCAAACACACCCAGTGGTGTTGAGGTTCTAGACTCTGGTGTTCTGAACCACCAGCAGCTTCTGTGTTGAATGTGTGGGTCTCCTCTTCTCAGTGAGGAGCTTCTAGAACAGCTACACCTCCTTTCAGACCTCCATAGTGTGGAGGAGTCTTCTCACGGTGGAGGGATGGACAGGAACACCTGTGGAGGTTCTCAGATCTGGAGCAGGAGTGGAGCTGGATGTTCTCCTCTCTCTCAGAAACGCAGGTGCTGGTTATCTGATGGTGGACAGTGTTGGAGGTTTACCAGGCCTCCCAGGTGGTTGTTAGGAGGCCTGTTCTCTCTGATAGTCATTTCTTGAACTGTCTGTGATCTGATTATGCAAGTCTAATCCCGTCACACGTCCTGAAAGTGAGCGGCTTGTGCGGAGTGCTCGCGTCTGGCCGTCGTACGGCACCGTATGCGGTCAGGTGGAACGCTTGTGGGCGTGTCTTCAGATAAGCGCACTATAGTTACCAAGTTTAAGGTGCGTTTCCCCGCAGCCCCCGCCGGTCGGATACCGCGGGGTCCGTGTTCGAACACAGCTCCATCCTCTCTCCGTGTGGATCTTATCCACCCGCCACAGCGCCCACTCGCCTCCAACAGCACCACCTACAGGATACAGAATCCAGAACATCCACATTACCAAAAAGCCCACCGTCTAAACCGGAGTACAGAACTGGATGCAGCTTTGGGAATCTGTCCGGAGTGGAATGTGCAGACTGCAGGATTAAAGGTGTTCCGGGATCCTGTTAGAGATGTGGAGCTGGAGTTCCTGTTCTCCAGCTTGTTTTGGGAATTTTCTGTTCCACCTTAAATGGAGCTGCAGGACGTTCTGGTTCCTGTACCAGCTGCAGTATTTAAGGTGGAACGGAACATTGGATTAGGAAGCTGGTGAACAGGAAGAACTCCAGCCTGGATTAAAGATGAACAGCAGCCATGTACCGCTGAGAGTTGGGATTCTTGGGAAGGGAATGAAAAGTCCTGACATCCCCTTCCCGGCCTGGAACGCTGGAGTTCTCCACATGGTCCACCATGTTGGTTCTGGAGCTCTGTTGTGGTTGGATGTAAGTGTTGGGGTGTGAATAATGAGTCTGTTCCGGAACAGTTTGGGAATCGGCCCGCTTTCCCGACTTCTTTAGGAAATTCAGGATTTGGATTTGAAGAAGGAACAGCACTGTTTGAACTACACGGTTTGTGGGTTCTGTGTTCTAGACTCTTCTTATACCATTACAGTGTACATACAGCTCTGTGTGTACAGTCTACGGTACCGTGGGTATAGAAGCTCCTCGCCTGTTTAGCTTTAGCACTGAAGCTATGGAGCTAATGTACCCAACAAGCAAAAGAAGCTAATACCCCACCAATTAGCATCATGCTAACTGCATGCCTGAACCATCAAGAAGCTGCTAGCGTGTTTAGCTATGCTAGCGTGTTTAGCTATGCTAACACACTTGGGTCCATGTTTACATGCATCAGTGACCACCTCATAGAGACACTGAACTCCTCCCGCCATGCTAATCAGCACCATGCTAACGGATGGGGTTTAAGCTATATCAGCCGTGTGGCTCTAGCCTTGGTTTGAGTGATGCTGTCGGCATCTACCGACCCCACCAGCCTCTTTGTCAGGCGTTTATCCCTTAGAAACACTCGGGGCACTCTTGACTGATGGTGGCTAGCAGGCCGGACGCAGAACCCCCGATGCCACCCCCCAGAACGGCCACGGTCTTCTGCATTCAGCACACGTTCACAAGCACCTGCAGACACAAAGACTCCACACATTCATTTTGTCCACTCTACGGACACTTCACCCTTCACCCTTCACCCACTACGGAGAACTCCACCCCTTCTTTAAACTCTCCTGTGTGATTCAGTGGATGCTGGATCTGTGGAATACTGCAGCCCTGATATCCGTGTTATCCGTGACACCTACAACTGACACCACAAAGCCATTTCTGACGTGCTGGCGCACTTGAAGACACCTGAAGACACCTGTGGACACCTGTGGACACCTGTGGACACCTGGTTCTTAGAGATAGTGGCCCAGGCCTTACCCTTTGTTGGAGATTGTTCTGTGGAATCTGTAGTATTATCGGTATGTTGTGGTTGTGGTGTAAGAGGACACTAACGGGGCCTGCTTCACCGGAACGGTTTTTTGCCTGAGTGCAACCTCACTTCCCACCCTCCTGTAACGTCTTTGAGACTGACTCACCTACGTCAGTATCACCTCACCTGTCTGCTTACTGAGTTAGTCCCGTGATACCACCTAGGGTACTCTGACGAGAGCGGGCCCTGAAGAACCACGGATACACCAGACGGGATTACAGGGACTTTAGCCCTATCTGACCTTTAGCCCATAAGCTTAGCCAGTGTTCCCCTTTTTATTGGGGGGGGAGGGGACTTTTCTTAATCACTCATATATACTGTATATGTATCTCACTCACTCACTCACTCACTCACTGTGGTGGTGGTGTGTTAGTGTGTGTGGTGTTGGTGTGAGTGGATCAGACACAGCAGTGCTGCTGGACACCTGAGGTGCAAGGTAGGAGTGTTTAATAGAGTGGACAGTGACGGGTGGTACATAACAGTCGTCCTCATAACACTCTCCAGCAGCTAACCTGTCCTCTTTATCTCTCGTGTCTGATCCACTTCACATCCAGCACCACGCCACAAGCATAACACACCCCACCACCACCACCCCAAGTCAGTGTCACATCAATCCGCACACCGCGTGCTGAGGAATGATCCCCCACCCACACATACGCCTGGCTCTGTGTGTGTGGGTCCTCCGTTGGGGGTCATCTGACCATTGATAGAACAGGGAAGATACAGTACACACCGGATAGAATGAAAAACAGATCGGACATCCAGTCTGGACCTGTACCACTACAGAGTGTCCTGTAGGGTCACAGTGCGAGTGATGTGGTGGACAGTGGGTTGATAGAGGTGTGTTAATGTTATGGCTGTGAGGGGTATTTTGACTTTGTCTTAGATGGACCCCTTTTAGGGTAAAGGTGGACCCTGTTAGACCAGAATGTCTTCATGACTGTAGGAAAACCGTTTCCGGTCCGGTGGATCCAGAGCTTTAACACTTACCACAGGGCCGTAAGGAACAGGGTTCCTAGAATCTATCATACTGGAGGATTTGTGAGGTGTAGCCAGTGGATGGGGGTTGTACCTGAGAAATGTAGTCCAGGTGAGGGCACCCCTACGGTAAGTGCTGAGCTGAGCGGTTGTATGGGAGGGCGGGTCTCTCTCTGACAGGCCTTATCTTCTTTATCAGCAGGAAGCACACAGCACCCTCACTCAGAGAACCAAAACAACCAAACCCAGCAACGACCAAAAACCCAGCCACGACCAAAAACCCAGCAACGGCCAAAAACCCAGAACCGACCTAAACCCAGCCACGGCCAAAAACCCAGCAACGACCTAAACCCAGCCAGGACCAAAACCCAGCCACGGCCAAAAACCCAGCCACGGCCAAAAACCCAGCCACGGCCAAAAACCCAGCCACGGCCAAAAACCCAGCCACGGCCAAAAACCCAGCCACGGCCAAAAACCCAGCAACGACCTAAACCCAGCCACGGCCAAAAACCCAGCCACGGCCAAAAACCCAGCAACGGCCAAAAACCCAGAACCGACCTAAACCCAGCCACGACCTAAACCCAGCAACGACCTAAACCCAGCAACGGCCAAAAACCCAGCCACGGCCAAAAACCCAGCAACGACCAAAAACCCAGCAACGACCAAAAACCCAGCAACGACCAAAAACCCAGCAACTACCTAAACCCAGCCACGGCCAAAAACCCAGCCACGGCCAAAAACCCAGCCACGGCCAAAAACCCAGCCACGGCCAAAAACCCAGCAACGACCAAAAACCCAGCCACGGCCAAAAACCCAGCCACGGCCAAAAACCCAGCCACGGCCAAAAACCCAGCAACGACCTAAACCCAGCCACGACCAAAAACCCAGCAACGACCAAAAACCCAGCAACGACCAAAAACCCAGCCACGGCCAAAAACCCACCCACGGCCAAAAACCCAGCCACGGCCAAAAACCCAGCCACGGCCAAAAACCCAGCCACGGCCAAAAACCCAGCCACGGCCAAAAACCCAGCAACTACGGCCATAAAAACCCCAGCCACGGCGTCCAAAACCCAAACGACTCCCTAGCAACTACCTAAACCCAGTCACAACCAAAACCCAGCAACTACCTAAACCCAGGCACGACCAAAAACCCAGCAACTACCTAAACCCAAACCCAAAATACCAAAAAAACCCGAGCACACCTAAAGGACCAAAAAACGCTCATAGCCACAGCCAAAAACCCAGCAACTACCTAAACCCAGCAACTACCTAAACCCAGCAACTACCTAAACCCAGCAACTACCTAAACCCAGCAACTACCTAAACCCAGCAACTACCTAAACCCAGCCACGACCTAAACCCAGCAACTACCTAAACCCAGCCACGACCTAAACCCAACCACGGCCAAAAACCCAGCCACGGCCAAAAACCCAGCAACTACCTAAACCCAGCAACTACCTAAACCCAGCAACTACCTAAACCCAGCCACGACCAAAAACCCAGCCACGACCAAAAACCCAGCCACGGCCAAAACCCAGCCATGACCTAAACCCAGCAACTACCTAAACCCAGGCACGGCCAAAAACCCAGCCATGACCTAAACCCAGCAACTACCTAAACCCAGGCACGGCCAAAAACCCAGCAACTACCTAAACCCAGCCACGACCAAAACCCAGCCACGACCAAAAACCCAGCCACGACCAAAAACCCAGCCACGGCCAAAACCCAGCCACGACCAAAAACCCAGCAACTACCTAAACCCAGCCAGGAGCTAAACCCAGCCAGGAGCTAAACCCAGCCAGGAGCTAAACCCAGCCACGACCAAAAACCCTGCAACGACCAAAACCGAGTCACGACCCAAACCCAGCTATACCGGCACTAGCAGTACGCCGGTTCGGTGTGAGTGTGTTGTGTCTCCAGCCTGACTGTCAGAGACCAGTCCCTCTCTACTCTCTCAGGAACTTCAGGCTCCAGAATGGAGATGCAGCACCACTTCAGGTGGAGCGGAAAACCCGAGCACCAGGCTTTCACCGTCACCATTATTAAAGTGTGCGGGTGCGATATTAATAATCACTCATAATCAATAAATCAGTATATAATAATACCTGTACCTGTTACAGAGAAACTCCTCTCAGCCCCGTGACCGCAGCGCCACACTGCTCTTCTGCGCCTTCCATTCTCAACACAGCGCTCCACATCGCCCCCTGCTGCTCTGGAGACAACAACACTGTACGAGGGCTGTAGTAGAAGCACGACGTGGGTGTTTCTAATAAAGTGGCCAGTTGGTGGTAGTAGAAGGTGGGTGTTTCTGATAAAGTGGCCAGTTAGTGGAAGCACAAGGTGGGTGTTTCTAATAAAGTGGCCAGTGAGTCAATGTAGGTGAACCACTAGAGGGCACCAAAGGACCGGAACTGTGAACCGTTCCACACCAAGCCTCCCTCAATCCGCTCCTCAGCCGGTGTAGGATGGAGACTGTCCACAGCAGTGACTCTTTATAGTGTCTGAATAAAGTCCGGGAGTAAAATAGGAGCTACACAAATAAATAAATAAACACAGGATATTGCCCTCAGTGTTGATTTAATATGAATAGAAAACTGTATTTATGTAGATATCCAGGAGAGTGATAAGTTCCTGTTAGCTGGTGTCCTCTACATATACACATATTTCCTGAATACATATAAAATACATGTACAATATTCATTTACTTCTCAGATATATATTTATAAATTAAAATACCACTAATATACATATATATATATATATATATATATATATATATATATATATATATATAATATATACATATATAACAATGAATATAAACACTTGAACATTTAGCATCAGATAAACCATCATGTATTGCACAAATACCTTTACAATGAGTAAATATATACCGCCCCCCACCCCCCCAAATAAAAAAAATCTAGAACATTTATCTAGCACCTCATTATGTGTTATTTCCATCATGTGAACAGGTAGACTAGAGTAATATCTGTAATCATCTCCAGATATATTTTGGGATAGGTTTTAATCACGTATCATATGGTGCCAGCATAAACTACTAGCATGGCTAGAAACATGATGCTTCATTAGCTAACATTAGCTAACATGCTAATGCTAAGTAGGCACTCTTTCATTTGTTCTCCTAGCTCATGATTGTAGCTAGCTAGTTAGCATTTTTGTAGCCACTGTTACAGATGGAGGCTGTTGATAGTTGATCACGTGAGTCGGGACGCGAGGCATCGCAAGCTGCTCGTCAGGAGGAAAGGAAAGTTCCAGCAGGAATCATCAAGGGTTCCAGTGTGTAATCATTTAGCGACTGAATCTGGAAATTCAGGGTGTGGACAGCTGGGGGCAGCTCATCGCTGCAGGTTTACTGTGCTTGTCGTTGCTCCTGATTATGATCATTCAGTCCACATTAAAACGCAGGTCATCATTTAGCACAAGCGGCGTCTGGGATCTCCCACATTTCTATTCTAACGGGATCAACAGTTTGCTTCTTTAGTTTTCAAGAGGTGTCTCTACAGTGGAGGTCCTTCATTACAACTTCCTTTCTGGCTCATCAAATTAGCTAGCTAGCTTAGTCTTATAAAACCAGTCTTTGGCTAACCAATCATACGCTTGCTAATCACAGGGTAAGAAAGAGTTGGTTAACCAATCGCAAGTTAAACAATCAAAGGCTAACCATAATAGGCTAGCTAAATTAATGGTTCGCTAATCAAAGGTTAACCAATCAGAAGCTATCCAATCATAGGCTAGTCAATCAATGGTTAACTAATCATGGGTTTATCAGTCACAACCTAACCATTCGTAGGCTAACCAAACGTTGGCTAACCAATCCCAGGTTATCTAATCTATAACCAATCAAAGGCTATCCAATTATAGGATATCCAAACATCATATGCTAATCAATCACTGGCTACCCAATTAATACCAGGGTAACTAATCATAGATTAACCAAAACAAGCTAAGGAATCATGAGTTAGACAGTCATAAGATATCCAATCTCAGGTTAACCAATCAAAGGCTATCCAATCTCAGGTTAACCAATCATAGACGATCCAATCTCAGGTTAACCAATCATAGGCTATCCAATCTCAGGTTAACCAATCATAGGCTATTCAATCTCAGGTTAACCAATCATAGGCTATCCAATCTCAGGTTAACCAATCATAGGCTATCCAATTTCAGGTTAACCAATCATAGGCTATCCAATCTCAGGTTAACCAATCATAGACGATCCAATCTCAGGTTAACCAATCATAGACTATCCAAACACAGGAGCTGCAAGATGGAGACTAATCTCCAACATGTGCTATATGAATAAAGCGTACTTGCGTACTTACTAGTTAGCGCATTAGCCTCATAGGTCTATTGTCAAACTAAGGAAGCACCGTTAAACCCAAACACACTCGATAGACTGACTGACAGCATGTGAGGTAAACGGCGGGAATACCTGTGGAAAGGTGATAATTCACCAATCCAGCCTGTTAAGTATCGCTATCAGTTCAGGGGTCATGGGGTGCATGCGACAGTGCGAGGTCGTGACCTTATATGGTCGAGTGAAGGCAGTGAGCGTGTGCTGATTGGACTGGATGCGGAGTCACTCCATCTGACCCGGTTCCTGATTTTTCTACAGGGCGGAGATTTGGGCACTTTGCACAGGTAAACATCGTAATGCACCACAGGACTGCTGGGGGGCAGCACCTTCACGCTCTTGGGCAGGTGGAGCTCCACGTCGATGGCCATCCGTCTCTGTAGAGATACACACCAAAACTGGCACACGTACATCCACAACCTTAACAACAGACTGAGCCTGGTCTACAGTTTCTCATTAGGGCGAGTGTATAACTCTAAGCTCTAAAGGTAGGTACTGTGGTATAGACTGAGTCTGTTCTACAGGTTCTTGTTAGGTTGAGTGTATAACTCTAAGCTCTAAATGTAGGTACTGTGGTATATACTGAGTCTGCTCTACAGTTTCTCATTAGGTCGAGTGTATAACTCTAAGCTCTAAATGTAGGTACTGTGGTATAGACTGAGTCTGTTCTACAGTTTCTCATTAGGTGGAGTGTATAACTCTAAGCTCTAAATGTAGATACTGTGGTATAGACTGAGTTCTGTTTTTACAGTTTCTCATTAGATGGAGTGTATAACTCTAAACTCTAAATGTAGGTACTGTGGTATAGACCGAGTCTGTTCTACAGTTTCTCATTAGGTTGAGTGTATAACTCTAAGCTCTAAATGTAGGTACTGTGGTATAGACTGAGTCTGTTCTACAGTTTCTCATTAGGGCGAGTGTATAACTCTAAGCTCTAAATGTAGGTACTGTGGTATAGACTGAGTCTGTTCTACAGTTTCTCATTAGGTGAAGTGTATAACTCTAAGCTCTAAATGTAGGTACTGTGGTATAGACTGAGTCTGTTCTACAGTTTCTCATTAGGTGGAGTGTATAACTCTAAGCTCTAAATGTAGGTACTGTGGTATAGACTGAGTCTGTTCCACAGTTCCTCATTAGGTGGAGTGTATAACTCTAAGCTCTAAATGTAGGTACTGTGGTATAGACTGAGTCTGTTCTACAGTTTCTCATTAGATGGAGTGTATAACTCTAAACTCTAAATGTAGGTTACTGTGGATATGACTATAGAGTTTCTCTTAGTCTGTTGGGTTAACAGTCTTCTTAGCATTAGGTGCGAGTGTAAATAAGACTTTCTAAGCTCTAAATGTAGGTACTGTGGACATGGTGTGGACTGTGGGCAGTCATGTTCTACAGTTTCTCATTAGGTCTTTTAATCGAGTGTATAACTCAACAAAACCTTCAAGCTCTAAATCTCAGTAGGCTAAAGTTGTGCTATAGTCTGCTGAATCCATTTCTCGTTATCTCTTCCAATATAACTGGCTAACTTGTTAGCCTCCATGCTCTCAATTGCCCTGTTAACTGCCAAAACTCTCCACCCAGACTTTCCAATAAGAAGATCTCGCCAAAACCAGCAAACTCTGCAACTCTCCAATAACTCTCAAATGCCCCCCTGGTCTGGACAGTGGTGTGGACGGTGGGCAGAACGGTGGGCAGGATGGTGGGGGTCCATGTGTGGGTGTTTTTTCTTTCAAGTCTTTTAATCCACTGATTTACATCAGAAAAGCCTTTCAACAAAACCTTTCAAAAGGACACAGTCATTAATAATCTCAGCCATTCCCCACAAGGCTAAAGTTACAGATGCTCACCGTCTGCACAGTCTAAATCCAATCTCTCTCCAACATCTCTCCAACATCTCTCCAATATCTCTCCAATATCTCTCCAATATCTCCAATCTCCCTATACAATCTCGATCCTCTCCAATAACTCTCCAATAACTCTATAATAACTCTCTAATAACTCTACAATAACTCTCCAATATCTCTCAAATATCTCTCCAATAACTCTCCAATAACTCTCCAATAACTCTCCAAAACTCTCCAATCTCAAACAATAACATCTCGCAATAACCTCCTCCAAATATTTCTTTCCCCTTTTTCTCCAAATAAACTCTCCATATACTCTCCAATATCTCTCTCCAATAACTCTCCAATATCTCTCCAATAACTCTCCAATATCTCTCCAATAACTCTCCAATAACTCTCCAATATCTCTCCAATAACTCTCCAATATCTCTCCAATAACTCTCCAATAACTCTCCAATAACTCTCCAATAACTCTCCAATAACTCTCCAATATCTCTCCAATAACTCTCCAATAACTCTCCAATATCTCTCCAATATCTCTCCAATAACTCTCCAATAACTCTCCAATATCTCTCCAATAACTCTCCAATATCTCTCCAATATCTCTCCAATATCTCTCCAATATCTCTCCAATATCTCTCCAATAACTCTCCAATAACTCTCCAATATCTCTCCAATAACTCTCCAATATCTCTCCAATAACTCTCCAATATCTCTCCAATAACTCTCCAATATCTCTCCAATAACTCTCCAATATCTCTCCAATAACTCTCCAATATCTCTCCAATAACTCTCCAATAACTCTCCAATAACTCTCCAATAACTCTCCAATATCTCTCCAATAACTCTCCAATAACTCTCCAATATCTCTCCAATAACTCTCCAATAACTCTCCAATAACTATCCAATCTCTCTCCAATAACTCTCCAATAACTCTCTAATAACTCTCTAATAACTCTACAATAACTCTCCAATCTCCCCAATCACTCTCCAATTGTTTCTCTCAAAAACAAATAACTCTCCAATATCTCTCCAATATCTCTCCAATAACTCTCCAATATCTCTCCAATAACTCTCCAATAACTCTCCAATATCTCTCCAATAACTCTCCAATATCTCTCCAATAACTCTCCAATATCTCCCCAATAACTCTCCAATATCTCTCCAATATCTCTCCAATATCTCTCCAATAACTCTCCAATATCTCTCCAATAACTCTCCAATAACTCTCCAATATCTCTCCAATATCTCTCCAATAACTCTCCAATATCTCTCCAATAACTCTCCAATAACTCTCCAATATCTCTCCAATATCTCTCCAATATCTCTCCAATATCTCTCCAATAACTCTCCAATATCTCTCCAAAATATCAATCAATATTTATTTGTTTATTGCTTTTTACAGCCAACGTTTTCTCAAAGCAGCTTCCCAGAAAATCAGTTTGTTGTGAAAGAAAAGAAAAATTATTTCCCAGTAATTAAGATTATTAAACCAGTATCGTTACATAAACATGCTCCCATATATATCTGACACATATGGGCCATATGTCTCCATATATACTATATGACGTGTACCTGTAGTTACTGATGTATATACATATGGGATATGTAATTATTGCGTACAGGTACTGACGATATGTAATACGTATATGCCATGTTAATGTTACATACAGGGCAGTACATGTGTATTTAGGGATTTGTATGTATGACCTCACGTCCTAACACTGTATAAAAACAAACCTCTGTGTGTGTGTGTCTCAGGCAGCCAATAGCAGCGCCTTCTAGGAGCTGTCTGCCATCGTTCCACCACATCCTCAGCCAATCACCACGCAGAGAGGAAGCCTTATTCCCAGCATGCTCAGGGTGGGGCGTCACACACGTACCCGCCAAATTCTCCCACACTCAGTCTTTCATTCTCTCACTCCTCCACTCTCTCTCTCACTCCTCCACTCTCTCTCCCTCACTCCTCCACTCTCTCCCTCACTCCTCCACTCTCTCCCTCACTCCTCCACTCTCTCACTCCCTCACTCCTCCACTCTCTCTCTCACTCCTCCACTCTCTCCCTCACTCCTCCACTCTCTCTCCCTCACTCCTCCACTCTCTCCCTCACTCCTCCACTCTCTCTCTCCCTCACTCCTCCACTCTCTCTCTCACTCCTCCACTCCTTCACTCTCTCTCTCTCACTCACTCCTCCACTCTCTCACTCCCTCACTCCTCCACTCTCTCTCTCCCTCACTCCTCCACTCTCTCTCTCACTCCTCCACTCACTTCTCTCCAGGCTCTCTCCTCCCTCACTCGACTCCACTCCACTCTCTCTCTCACTCCTCCACTCTCTCTCCCTCACTCCTCCACTCTCTCTCTCACTCACTCCTCCACTCTCTCTCTCCCTCACTCCTCCACTCTCACTCCTCCACTCCTCCACTCTCTCCCTCACTCCTCCACTCTCTCACTCCCTCACTCCTCCACTCTCTCACTCCCTCACTCCTCCACTCTCTCCCTCACTCCTCCACTCTCTCTCTCACTCACTCCTCCACTCTCTCTCTCACTCCTCCACTCCTTCACTCTCTCTCTCTCACTCACTCCTCCACTCTCTCACTCCCTCACTCCTCCACTCTCTCACTCCCTCACTCCTCCACTCTCTCTCTCCCTCACTCCTCCACTCTCTCTCTCTCACTCCTCCACTCTCTCACTCCCTCACTCCTCCACTCTCTCCCTCACTCCTCCACTCTCTCTCTCACTCATCCACTCCTCCACTCTCTCTCTCTCACTCACTCCTCCACTCCTTCACTCTCTCTCTCTCACTCACTCCTCCACTCTCTCACTCCCTCACACCTCCACTCTCTCTCTCACTCATCCACTCCTCCACTCTCTCTCTCTCACTCACTCCTCCACTCCTTCACTCTCTCTCTCTCACTCACTCCTCCACTCTCTCTCTCCCTCACTCCTCCACTCTCACTCCTCCACTCCTCCACTCTCTCTCTCACTCCTCCACTCTCTCTCTCTCACTCACTCCTCCACTCTCTCCCTCACTCCTCCACTCTCTCTCTCACTCCTCCACTCCTCCACTCTCTCTCTCTCACTCACTCCTCCACTCTCTCTCTCCCTCACTCCACTCTCTCATCTCACTCCATTTATCTCCTCCTCACTCTCTCTCTCACTCCAGATCTTTTTTGTGACACTTATTTTAGAGATGCGAGGAGAGTGCTTTATTGTGGAGAGGAATAAGTCACTGTGTGACAGCTGGAAAACAGATCTACTGCAGATTTAGGTCAGCTTTACACAGAGAGAGAGAGAGAGAGAGAGAGAGAGAGAGAGAGAGAGAGAGAGAGAGAGAGAGAGAGAGAGAGAGAGAGAGAGAGAGAGAGAGAGAGAGAGAGAGAGAGAGAGAATCGACGAGAGAGAGACGCCGATTGAGAGCAGAGAGAGAGAGAGCGACCTCGAGAGAGAGGAGAGGAGATTTTAAATTTATGTAGGAAGGTGTGTGTATGAGAGCCTGAGAAATGAAAAGAAAGAAAGAAAGAAAGAAAGAAAGAAAGAAAGAAAGAAAGAAGGAGGGATGGAGAAAATGAGAGAGAGAGTATTTAAATGTATGTAGGTGTGTGTATGTGAGAAAGAAAGAAAGAAAGAAAGAAAGAAAGAAAGAAAGAAAGAAGGAGGGATGGAGAAAATGAGAGAGAGTCCTTCATGACCCAGAGCATCTGAATGAGTTTCCATAGTAACAACACCCCCAGCACTGGATTTACATGAGAGTCACCATCTCACCAACAGAGAGAGAGAGAGAGAGAGAGAGAGACAGAGAGAGAGGGGGAGAGACAGAGAGAGAGAGAGAGAGACAGAGAGAGAGGGAGGGAGGGAGAGAGAGAGAGAGGCAAAAAGACAGAGAGGGAGAGGGAGGGATGGAAGTATGGAGAGAAAGAGAAAGAGAAAGGAAGGAACAGAGATAGAGGGATGGAGAAAGAGGGAAAGGGAGAGATGGAGAGGGCGAGAGAGGGGAGAGAGCCATCTCTCTCTCTCTCCTCACACTGTTTATACTCTCACTAACACTGTTACTATGGAAACCAATGAGGAGAATTAGGTAATTCAATTTGGAAAAATGCAGTAATAGGAGAGGGGGGTGGCGAGGGTGCTGAGACATGGAACCTGAGGGATAGAAAGAGAAACCGAGAGAGAGAGAGAGAGAGAGAGAGAGAGAGAGAGAGAGAGAGAGAGAGAGCGAGGGAGAGAGAGAGAGAGAGAGAGAGAGAGAGAGAGAGAGAGATGAGGAGATGAAAGAGGTCTGGTACACTCCACTGGTTCCAGCTTTGATGTGGCCACTTTCTGTGTTTCTAATAAAGTGGCCAGTTTGGGAAACAAAGGACA
>JAMWET010003812.1:97500-102500 GCA_024036415.1 Prochilodus magdalenae | reverse complement strand
CAGATTATTATCATCAGATTGTTATCATTAGATTATTATATCAGATTATTATATCAGATTACTATATCAGATTATTATCATCAGATTATTATTATCAGATTATTATATCAGATTATTATCATCAGATTACTATATCAGATTATTATCATCAGATTGTTATCATTAGATTATTATATCAGATTATTATCATCAGATTATTATATCAGATTACTATATCAGATTATTATATTCTTTATTATATTATATATTAATATATAGATATATTATTATATTCTTGAATTTCCCTCTGGGATCAATAAAGTATCTATCTATCTATCTATCTATCTATCTCTATCAGATTATTATATCAGATTAAATTAAATACAGCACTCCAACACTGATGCACCTGAATCACCACATCACATGATGCATCGATACCCTTAACCCCCCACCCCTTTATGTTTAGGCCCAGCAGTACTGACCCGTTGCCCTCCCGTGTCCTATGTTGACTCTTTACTCCCCCCAGCTCAGCTAAACAGACAGTATTCCAAAACCCGCACTTCCTACACGTCATTCCTGCCCTCTTACCTGCGGCTGTGAACCCCAGTCCACGGGAAGTACTAGAGCTTCATATACAGTACAGAAACGCATACAGCATATATAAGAGGCATGCTAATGTGAGAGCCACCTGGCATCCAGGTTCGCTGAAGTGCTCATCCGTAGCCATCACATTCCCAACTCCGAACATGGAATGTGATCGTATTGCAGGGAAGGAGCTTCTACACTATCCGAAATGCAAATCCTGCCACTTTGAGTGTGTCCAGTTGGCTGGTCAGGGCTGTATGAGCTATCCAGGCCAAGCACCGCACCCCCCCAACCCCCCCAACAAACAAAGCATGCACACATGCAAACCCCCCAGCGTTCATACAGCCCCCTCCCCAGCACTCTGGAGCCTTCAGCCAGATCAGCTCCTCCGCAATACAGCAGTCCACTCTCTCTCTGTGGAATAACCATCACCATAGCCAGGCTAATCTCAGCCATGACGGAACAGTGCCGGAACAGGTTCTCCTCTCTTCCCGCGCCGAGGAGGAATCCAGCTCTCGGAACAAATCATTTCCTTTAGCCTCAGCATCTTTTACTCTGTTAACACAACCCCCCATCCTGAATGCAGCCAATCAGCCAGATTAGCTACGAGGCTAATGTAGCTAACATGGTGATGCAGGGTACGCCCGTTAGCATCATGTGTAGCTATGCTAATGTACTTCAGTCCACGTTTATGGAGAACAGTGGGTCATACAGAGTCAGAAACCACATCACCCAGGCTGGTAGAGCTGCTGAACACCTCCTGCTTTAGGGGAGGGAGCAATTATAGTTCATGACTAACACCTAGCAACTTGAAGCGGCAAACGACCCCGTGGTCAGAAATCGTCTCCTGCAACCCCACCGCTAGTTTAATCAGCAGTCTCCTCGGCCGCACATGTCAATGTCTTTGAAGCATTTAGCAACTAGCATATAAGCTACTCTCACATTCATGTAGCCTTATTACTGCCAGTCGTGAATCATCACATCGTTCAGCCAGGCCAAAATAAAAATCCCCTCCACAATAAGGTCATGTCTGATTCTTTGACCTTGAGTATCTGCTGATTCCGATACCAATCCCAATCCGAAGCCAATCCGATACCGCTGTTCACCAAGCATTAGTCTGTACACATTTTGCTCAACCTGCCATCTAAATAACATCACAGCTCGTTTCTGCTGTTTCTTCATATTCAGAAGCATTATGCTAACGGGACCAACAGTGATACTGAGGATCGTATCGGTGCACCCTTGATTAGCACTAAGCTAATTGTGACTCATATGAACATATGTCGGCTGTTCGAGATTAAACACATTCCAGACTTGTTAAGGAGCTCTGAGAATTGACCCTTTAAATGTTTTTATTAAAGGTAATTTTCTTAGAATATTGGCAAAAAATTTGAGTTGCTTTAAATCCTTTTCCTAAATTTAGCAACTATATCAGCTAATATTGTGAGAAATATATATATATATACACTGATGACTGATATATACACTGGTTTACTAATTATATATATATATATAACTATATATCTATTATATATAGATAATTAAATAATCTTAAAATTAGCTTTAATAATCTTCAAATGAGACGTATAAGCCATAATTAACCTAGATATATAGATATAAGATACTGTACATTGCAAAAGTCAGAGACGTGTTTTGGCTGATTGGCTGTGTTTGGGTTGAGGGGAGGAGTTACAGGTCCATTCAGCTGTCACTCATACTGAGCGTACGGGTCAGATGAGGTAAGGCCAGGCGGGCTAAGGCACGATCGTGTCTCCTTCAGTGGATTTACCCTTTTCTGTGCGATGGCCTATATAGTGACCTCAGGCAGGACGTGGGGATACGTTGTCTCCATGGTAACGGGGTATGGGGCATCCTTTCCTCCGCCAGCGTGGAACTGGAAAATGTTTGTATGTATATACATATATAATTCTTCACTTCTTTTTAGGGGCACATGTTGGGGAGGTGATGAATGATGGACAGATCATTGCATAAGTGCCTCATAAGTGTTAAAGCTCTGGATCCACCGGACCCGAAACGGTTTTCCTACAGTCAGGAAGACATTCTGGTCTACAGGTCCACACTTACCCTACCTCTAAGACAAATACACCCATCAGCCATAACATTAAACACACCTCTACACCCACTGTCCACTCCATCAGCTCCACTGACCGTACAGGACACTCTGTAGGTGTACAGGTCCAGACTGTAGTCCATCTGTTTCTCTGTGTACTGTATTACCCTGTTCTTCAATGGTCAGGACCCCCACAGGACCCCCACAGAGCAGGTAGTATGTGGATGGTGGCTCATTCTCAGCACTGCAGGGACACTGACGTGGTGGGGGTGTGGGTGGTGCTGGTGTGAGTGGATCAGACACAGCAGTGCTGCTGGAGTGTTGAGACACTGTGTCCACTCACTGTCCACTCTATTAGACACTCCTACCTTGCTGCTCCACCTTGTAGATGGACAGTCAGAGACGATAGCTCATCTGCTGCTGCCCAGTGCAGTGCTGGTCCTCTATAATCCTGATCCCGGCAGGATCAGTGGACGCACATTTTTAGACACTGACGCTTGCCCGCACACAGGACGCTGCCCACAGGACGCTGCCCACAGGACGCTGCCCACAGGATGACGCCCACAGGACACTGCTCCAGAGGATGCCATGACACAGGGCACTGCCTGTCTGATCACTGTCATTCGCACCAGCACCGCACACACTAACACCCCACCACCACGTCAGTGTCACTGCAGTGCTGAGAATGATCCACCACCCACACCATACCTGCTCTGTGGGGGTCCTGTGGGGGTCCTGACCATTGAAGAACAGGGTAATACAGTACACAGAGAAACAGATGGACTACAGTCTGGACCTGTACACCTACAGAGTGTCCTGTAGGGTCAGTGGAGCAGGTACGGTGGGCGGTGGGGGTGGCTGATCTGTGTATACAGTGTTCTAGGCTGTATGTTTTTCTCAGGTCTGTAATAATGAGAGGCTGTTTGTGACAGCAGGACTGTGGAGGGTAAAACTGGAGGAAACATCAGCAAACATCTGGATTATCCTGAGCTGTAGCGCCGTCCACGCAAAGTCCTCCGAGAATATTCGTCCGCAGCTTCGCTCTCCGCCTCTTTAACCTCTGTATTTATAGCCTATTACTACACACTCAGGTCTCCGCCCGTCTCTGCCCGCTGACTAGTCTGCCACTCACTCGCACACAGTTAGCTCTCCGCCAGATGTGTGAGTAAACAGACCTCGATGAAGAGGCTCTCTGGCTCAGGCCCATATCGATCAGACGCTTTAGGCTGACAGGCTTTAAAGAGGATCCACAGCCACTTCCTGTCCGGAGAGATTCCCTCCATTCACTGCAGCTTTTTATTTACAGCACTGTTTTCCTTCGGCTGTGAGCGCCGGGCGGAGGAGTGGGTGGAGGAGAGGATCGATTCCAGCGTCCTGCACCGTCTGGAGGTCAGAGAACGTTTAGAGTGACCCAGAAAAACTTTCTTTACTCCCCACTCACTGTGTTAGCGTTTCTCCCAGTTCTACACACAACTCTGTACCTCACACCAAACCCCGCCTCACTCACTCTGTACACACCTCACACCAAACCCTCTCTCCCTCACTCTGTACACACCTCACACCAAACCCTCTCTCCCTCACTCTGTACACACCTCACACCAAACACCCTCACCAAACCGCTCTCTCCCTCCTCTGTAACACCTCAGCTCTCCCTCACTCTGTACACCTCACACACCTCTCACACCAAACCCTCTCTCCCTCACTCTGTACACACCGCACACCAACACCTCACACCAAACCCTCTCACTCTCCCTCACTCTGTACAACACCTCACACCAAACCCTCTCTCCCTCACTCTGTACACACCTCACACCAAACCCTCTCTCACTCACTCTGTACACACCTCACAACCAAACCCTGCTCCTCACTCACTCACACCAAACCCTCTCTCCCTCACTCTGTACAACACCTCACACCAAACCCCCGCTCTCACTCACTCACACACACCTCACACTGTACACACACCCAAACCCGTCACACCAAACCAAACCCTCTCTCACTCACTCTGTAGCACCTCACCTCAAAACCCGCTCTCCCTCACTCTGTACACACCCCACACCAGAACCCTCCTCACACCCTCAAAACCCGCTCTCACTCACTCTGTACACACCTCACACCAAACCCCCCTCTCCCTCACAACACCCTCTCTCACTCACTCACTCTGTACACACACCAAACCCTCCTATCACTCACCTCACACCAAACCCCTCCTCTCCCTCACTCTGTACACACCTCACACCAAAACCCTCTCTCCCTCCTCTCTCCGCCTCACTCTGTACACTCCTCACACCAACCCTCTCACACCAAAACCCTCTCTCACGCTCACTCACATCCAAACCCCCTCTCCCTACACACACCTCACACC
>JAMWET010003812.1:60000-87500 GCA_024036415.1 Prochilodus magdalenae | reverse complement strand
TTCGGATTATACCTCGTACTGTACCTGTACTAGGTCTCCCCCTTCTCCGGCTCCCCCTGCAGGCCTGGTGCTCACCTGCGTTTGCGCAGTTTGTTGTTTTCGGTCTTGAGCACGTGCAGCTTCTTGGCGAAGCAGACGATGATCATGAAGAGCAGCAGGACGGTCAGGGCGGACGCTCCGATCGCGATGCACATCACCTGGAACTCCGTGATCACCGACTCGCAGCGCGCTCCTTTGTGCCACACGTAGTCCTGGATGTTACACCTGCAGGACAGGAGAGCAGGATGAACAACAGGTACAGGTAATTCATAGTGGATACTGAATAATTCATAGTGGATACTGAATAATTCATAGTAGATACTGAATAATTCATAGTGGATACTGAATAATTCATAGTGGATACTGAATAATTCATAGTGGATACTGAATAATTCATAGTAGATACTGAATAATTCATAGTGGATACTGAATAATTCATAGTGGATACTGAATAATTCATAGTGGATACTGAATAATTCATAGTAGATACTGAATAATTCATAGAAGATGCTGAATAATTCATAGTGGATACTGAATAATTCATAGTGGATACTGAATCATTCATAGTAGATACTGAATAATTCATAGTAGATACTGAATAATTCATAGTAGATACTGAATAATAAATATTTCATAGAAGTGCAATAATTCCATAGTGATACTGAATAATTCATAGTGGAATATGAATCATTCTATTAATACTGAATATCCATAGTAGATACTGAATAATTCATAGTGGATACTGAATAATTCATCAGAAGATGCTGAATAATTCATAGTTAGATACTGAATAATTCATAGTAGATACTGAATAATTTCATAGTAGATACTTGAATAATCATAGTGGATTACTGATATAATTCATAGTTAGATTAATGCTGAATAATTCATAGTAGATACTGATAATTCATGAGATACTGAATAATTCATAGTGGATACTGAATAATTAATAGTAGTTACTGAATAATTCATAGTAGATACTGAATAATTCATAGTAGATACTGAATAATTCATAGTAGTTTACCTGAATACTTCATAGTGAGATACTGAATAACTAATCATAGTAATAATTCATAGAATAGAAACATCTTAGTGGCATACTGAATAATCATAGTAGGATGCTGGAGTAATTCATAGTGGATGCTGGGATACATGCGATATAGTGGATACTGAATAATCATAGGACATACTGGAAGTTCTTAGTGGACACTACTAATTCATAGAAGGATATGCTGAATAATCTATCATAGTGGACTACTGAACTAATTCATAAGTAGAGGTCACTGAATCATTCATAGTGCAGTATGGAATAATTCATTAGTAGAGACTCGAATAATTCATAGTATGTATACTGAAATAATGCATCAGAAGATGCCTGATAATTCTGAACCATAGTGGCTTACTGAAATATATTCGATAGTAGGATACTGAAATCCTTCGTACATGAGATAGTAGAGATTCACTTTGAAATAATTCATAGTAGGATACTGTAATAATTTCATAGCGGATACTGATTTAATTTCAGGTCAGAAGGTAGCATGGAATAATTCGTGAGTCGACTATACGAATAATTTCATGAGTAGATACTGAATACTTCAATAATGGATACTCCCTGATATCGTAGGGGATTGTGAATAATTTCATAGCTAGTGGAACTGAATACTATTTCGTAGTTTTTGTTGTACATGATGGACATCATCAGTTCATCTTATCCAGTTTGTAGCGTTCTTGCTGAAAATACAGTTCAGTATGCATGTAATGCACTGAAATATTCATAGTAGGACCCGCTGGGAGAGGCTAGTTTGTGATATAGTGAGCTGAGTGAGCTGTGCTAATTCTTAGCTAGGATCACACTGGTGATGACATTCTCGTTGAGTAAATACCTGCGATAATGTCAATACTTGAGTACAGGCCAATCCGAGGATCACAGGGACTGATGGACCATTCCTAGTAGTTACGTGAATAATTCAAATTATAATAAAGACTACTGAACTCCGGGTACATTAAGTATTAATAACTGAAAAAACGGGGTCCATAGTGGAAGGGATGACCCCATTGTAGTCTGTAAGTTGAGACTGCAGTTATACTTGGAACAGTCATGTGGGCGTTATAGGCATGTGCGCGGGGGCTTAGCGCTATGGAATACATATGAAGGCGGCACAATTGTTGACACCGCGCGTACTTACGTCAGGAAAAGGCATGAAACGTGTCTCATACACCAATACCCCAGTAAGCGCTCTCTGACGGCCCTGCTGTATGACACTCATACCAGCTGCCTAGTTCCTCTCATGTTAGAGACACAAAACGTCAGCATAACTTATCATTCCCCGCACTATTGAGGGAATACTCTACCGTGTCTCTTGCAGCAGCGGGGGGGGGTGCCGCATAACTGTTGAGAGTCCGCAGGCAGCAGAGCGCCATGGTAGATTCTCTCGGGGCCAGGGACGAGTTAATGTCTTCACCGGGCGGGATGGTCGATGTTCTCATTAGGCGGGATGGTATATGTTCTCAGGCAGCAGCCGGTCATTAGCGTCTGTCTTTCTCACGGGGCGTGACTGGTAGGCCCCTCTGCCACCCCTCCTCTCTCTGACTAGAGGTTCCCAGGGGGGTCTCTCTCTCTCTCTTCTCTCCACTCTCGGGGACAGGTCGCGTTCGTCTCGTACTTCTCAAAAGTTTAGGGAGAAGAGTGATTGTCTCTGTCCGGTTGTCGTGCTCTCAGATCGATACCAGACAGTTCTCGCCGATGCTCTTGTCGGATTGCATCCCAAAAGTGCATCTGTACCATAAATGGTCTCGTGGGTTCCACTGGAAAAACTCTCTTCAGGTTCTCACCCTTTAGTCAGGTCTGGGGTCGCCTGTTAAGGAGTCTTCTTCCCAAGAACAATTCTCTCCGTTACATCATACCTCTCATGGTCTCTATCCTCTCTCGTCCTGTTTGTCTCCTCCCGCTCTCACCATCTCTTTTCGGCATTAGTTACAGGACTCCAGCTCAGTCCAGTAACTCTCTCATGTAGGAGCCTCTATTTAGCTGGCTCGTGGGTTCCTTGGCTCTCAGTGGCGAAGTTGCTCTAGAACGAACCACTCTATGTCAGGTTCCCTCTCTGACCCATGATCAGAATGCTCAGTGCTCAGCGTATCAAACATCGATCTCTAGTGTCTCGTGATCGTCATCTGCTGGATTAGACATCGAAAGATTCTATAGGGTCGCCTACTAGCTCCATGTCTCTGAGGTTCCTACTTCTGTCTTCACTCTCCCGCTCTCTTTCTCTTCTCCTTCGCTCCTCGTTGTCTCGCTCTCAGGTCTTTCTGCGCTCTCACGAGTTTGTAACGAAGTCGCAGTAAGAAGACCCATCGACTGTCAAACCGCCCTGAGACTCGAACTCTCTCTCTCTCATACGTGCGGCATACATCTGTCTGAGCATGTCGCTTCGGGGGAAGGACAATTGGCCTCATGGAGTGCTGGGCGGGGCAGGAAGCAGTGAGCCCTGTGTCTATCTCATCACACTCCATCTCTCAGACTGCAGTCTCTCGCCTGAACACAGTACTCACGACATCGTGTTCATGGCGAATCTCCTCAGCTGTCAGGGCAGTTGCATCAATACTGGATTCTCTCAATCTCGGCATCTCTCTCTCCATCTCTCAGCCACTCTACATGTATTATATAATCTCTCTCTCCCTCTCTGCATCCCTCCAGGCTTTGTCGCTTCTACTCCGGATCGTTCGGCGAGTCTACTTCTCTCCTCAACTCCTGACAATGCACCCCCTACGTCTTCACCTCTCTCTCCTCCCCGCTCACTCTCTCTCGATCATCTCTCATGTCCATCTCGTTACTCTCGAGTCCCGTCTCTCTCTCTCTCTCCCCCGCCTCTTGTTCTCCGCTCATCTCACGTCCACTCTCTCGTCTCGTCTCGATCCCGAGCTCAGAGCATGCCAACCCTAGATGAAGGAGCTTGACACAGTTGAGCGATCTCGCCCTCAATCATCACTCGCTCTCTCTCTGGCCAAGCACCCCAGTCAGTCTCTCATCAGTGGTCTTCCATCTTCCGTGCTTTCGTTCATACCATCTCTCCCCCCTCCTCTCTCTCTCTCCCTCTCTCTCTATCTCTCTCTCCTCTCCATCTCTCACTCTCTCTCCTCTCTCTCACTCTCGTCTCTCTCGTCCCTCTCTCTCTCTCTCCATCTCTCTCCATCTCCCCTTTCTCTCACTCCCTCCCTCTCAACCTCTCTCTCTCCCCGACCGCTCTCACCCTTCCTATCTCACCCTTCTCTCTCTCTCTTCTCTCCTGTCTCTCATGCTGCCCTCTCTCTCACTTCTCTCTCTCTCTCTCTCTCGTCTCTCTCTCTCTCACTCTCTCTCTCTCTCATCTCCTCCTCATCCATCTCTCGTCTCATCCCCCTCTCGGTCTCTCCTCTCTCTCTCATCTCTCTCGTCGTCATCTCTCTCTCTCTCGTACTTCTCTCTCTCAGCTCTCTCTCTCTCTCATCTCGACTTCTCCCCCCCTCTCTCTCTCTCTATTCTATCTCTCGTACGCCCGCTCTCTCTCTCTCTCTCTCTCTCTCTCTCTCTCTCTCTCCATCTCTCCCCCCCTCTCTCTCTCTCTCTCTCTCTCTCTCTGTCTCTCTCATTCTCTCTCTCTCTACATCTCTCGCATCTCTCTCCCCTCTCCCTCCTCTCCCCATCTCCCCTCTCGCTCTCTCGCTCCTCTCTCTCTCTCCTCTCTCCCTCTCTCTCCATCTCTCCCCCCCCCCCCCCTCTCTCTCTCTCTCTCTCTCTCTCTCTCTCTCTGTCTCTCTCTTTCTCCCTCTCTCTCTCTCCACCTCTTTGTTTTAACTGGAATGTTATTTATTTCCCAGCCAGATTATACTGTCTTTATACTCCATCCCGGAATATTAATACAGCAGGATGGATCCGAACTCCGGGGGAGATGTCACTGTCTTGGTTCGGCTCTCCAGGATCATATGGAGTGTTAAAAATGTGATGTATTAAAATACGCGCTTATCCACATTATTAATCGTTATTATTGTTATTAGACTTTCCGCACTGTGCCAGGGAGACCAACATGTCTCCGAAGCTGCTGTAGCAACCGCACAAACATAAACATTCCGCGGATGAAGAGTTTCTTCATTTCCAAGGTTGCAGGATGACGCTCTGAGGATTTCTCAACCAAAAAAGGCCTGAAAAAATACAGGAGTTTATATCTGGGCTTCGTCACGGTGGAGGAAAACAAAGCGCCAGTGTTCCCTCCACGTGAGGGAGCGAGGGGAAGGAGACACTTCCTATTCGTCCTGGTAATAGGTACCAGATCACTAAGGCTGGTAACACCAGCAGCACAGAGCCAAACCCAGAATTCAGTAACAGAGAATGTGCCAGAATCTCGAGTCAGTACATTACCCAACACAGCAGCACAGGAGGCTGGCTAATGTGTTAGCCTTAAGCTAACAGGCTATCCACAAGCTAACAATGCACTGCGACATCCTGTTTAGCCCAAAATTGAAATGCTACACTACTATACCGCACACTGTAACTACAGTAGTATGTACTGCACACTGTATACGCCCCCTGTGTGTGGTATACAGTACAGTAACAGGTTCTGACCTACAGTGTAGTATACTAATACAGTCACATGACCAGTTACCTCACATTTACCTCAGAGCTGTTCTTACTGTATCCACTGTTTAGAGCTAGCTGCTGCTAACGTTGCTCAGTTCACCTGAGATACGGTTAGCCTAGCGGTTAGCTCCCCTTGGCTACTTCACTCTAAACCTGATCCTCTAAAGCGAGTTCATCTTTTATTAATCTTCAGACCTGTATATTTAACTTTCTGAGGCTCATTCTGATGAACACCACCCACTACAACCACTACACCCACATTTATACTTGGACTGGGCTGCGTTTAGCTCCCCAGTGTTACCCGCCGCCATTTTCTCTGGGTGGAGTAGAACACCATCCAGGTCTCTCCAGTGCACTACAGGTCGTCAGGTCACATACTACACACTACATAAGGTAGATGTGGTACACGTGTTTATGTAGTATGCCATTTTAAATAAAGCCTATGTTTCCTCCCCTGTCCTGCCACACCTGTGTGTAGTCTGTAGCCCCGCCCCTTCGTTAGCCCCAGGTGTGGTTTGTTCCTTGTGTGTTTATACCCTTAGTTGCTCACCTTGCCTTAGTTCAGTGTCTCAGTGTTTTATTTCTCTGCTGGTTTTGCCGTGTCTCTCTAAAGGGATGGGACAACCAAACATGTCCCAAACAATAAACAGGTCGTTCCTTGTTTATTCTGATATCACTGCGGGTGTAAACTCTTTCCACTCCAGTCTGCTTGTTAGCGCGGCGGGACTGAGCCCCTACTGAGCCGAGCGTTCTAGCTCTCTCCTTGTGATGAGAGAGGACGGAGGAGAGTCTGTAGGTGATAAGCTGAGTCAAGTCTTACACCAATGAAGACACAGACAGTTTGGTGCCAGTGTGCTCTACTGTTAGCTAGCTAGCTAGCTAGCTAGCATAGCTAACGTTAGCATCCACGGGCAAAGCCAAGTGTGCGGATCTCCTTGATACAGTCTGGGGGTTTTGTAGGGTGTTTCTTGCTATGAACCATCATCTCTACGTTCCAGTTTTCAGCTAGTTTATGTGCTGCTCCGCTAAAGCGCTGATACCTAGCCCTAGCTAGCTGACTTTGCCTTAGCTAGCTTAGCTCCTCCTTAGATAGCTAGCTATCTTTGTCAGCTCGTCTGACTGACAAGCCTGTCAACTGGAGCACTAACATGTGAGTTCGAGCAAGAAACTAAAACCCCACAGACTGTATGAAGGAGATCTGCACAAGTCCATCTGTCTTTGCCATTGGATGCTAACCTTAGCTGGGTTAGCTAGCTAACTAGCATTAGAGCCCACTGGCAGCGCACTGTGTGTTTCTTCATTGGAGATGAACTGTAACTCTCCTCTTCTCTTTCTCACCACAAGGAAAGAGCTAGAACGATCACTGAGTTGAGTTCTGGGTCCAGAGCTATTCAAACCATGAGAACCCCAGTTAGAACAGTACAGTAGAGGCTAGAACCTGGACGTAAGGGTCGATATGACGTGTTCCTTCCCAGTTTCCCTTTGGTTTAAATCCTGGAACACAAGAAACCTTAGACTTAGACTAGCCCCTGCATCCCGACAGCGCTGGGATGCTCATCACAGCGGGACAGTGCAGTACGATATGCTTCTGATGAAGCACGGTGTGTTATAATACGGTGTGCTCATGTCATCCTGCTCCATTCTGAAATGCGGTCCAGCAGCTCTCCCTATCCTGGCGTTCCAATGGGGACGGGTGTCTGTCTGACTGGGACACGGATGGAAAGACGAGCCGTGCTCTACAGTAAATCCGGTCTTTGATAAGGTGCTCAGTCCGCACTAGCATCACCACTACGCTTCCCGGACCTCTCCAGCCACAGCCGCATTTACATCCAGGACCGTTTCACCGGGATATCAGGCCACAGGATCGGCTGCAGTCCGGTATCCACACACTAGGATCACGTTATGACAGCGTGCCATGTCCTGCTATATAATCCGATGGAATATGACTGGAATAAAACCTTGTGTGTCCGTTTCCCTCCAGGTTCTGATGAAACACCCTCTGTTATAGTTACTGCGCTAATAAACACCCTGCAGTGAGCTCCTGCTGGGGATCAGAGTTCAGCTACTGTTTCTATCAGGCAGCTTTAGATCCCCGCGGCCCATTCAAACAGCCTCCTTTCAGCCCTGGGACGGTGTGGGGGTCAGGTTTATGCCACTTTGTGGGGACCCAGTTACTCATATGCTGCAGGCTGGTGAGACTCCCTGAAGTGAAGTCCCCACAACTCATAATAAACAAGACTGTATGTGGGTGTGTTAGACGACTCATGAATCTCTCAGTCACTACTGAGCAGGCATTCTTCACACACACACACACACACACACACACACACACACACACACACACACACACACACACACACACACACACACACACACACACACACAGGTTCCTCTGAACTCCCCCTCCTCGTGTCAGCTGAAACCTCCTTTCACTACATACATTCACATTCATCTGTGTCTGTGTTTGTGTGTGAGTGTGTGTTTGTGTGTGTGTGTGTGTGTGTGTGTGTGTGTGTGTGTGAACTGGCACCATGCCAGAGCGGGCATTCACTCCTGCAGGATAGACAGAGAGACAGAGAGAAGTGACAGGCCTGCTGATGAGAGAACATTCGAATTCATCCTTACAGCCCACCATCTCTCGCTCCTCCTCTCTCTTCTCCGTCTCTCTCTCTCTCTCTCTCTCTCTCTCTCTCCTGTCTCACTCATAGTGTCTCTGCACTTCTCTCTCTCTCTCTCTCTCTCTCTCTCTCTCTCTCTCTCTCTCTCTCTCTCTCTCTCTTCTCATTTCTCTCCTTCACTTCCTCACCTTTAAACCAGCCTCAGTCCCTCAATCACACTGTGCCCATCACTGCTATACTGCTCCAGAATAAAGGAATAACTTCTCTCTCCTCCACCTCCTCCTCTCTCTCTCTCACTCTCCCTCCCTCCTCCTCTCTCTCACTCCTCCTCTCTCTCTCTCTCTCTCTCTCTCTCTCTCTCTCTCTCTCTCTCTCTCCCCACCTCCTCCCTCCCCCCCTCTGATTCTGCTGTATTTAGTAGCGCTGTATTTACTGTGCTCTTATCCGAAGCAGCTGAAAGTGATGTGTGCCGCTCTGTATGGTGTGCAGGTGTAGATGATGTAGCTGATGTAGCTGATGTAGCTGCCATCTTATCAGAATCTGCATCTTAACGACCATGATGGAGGGATACATTTGGGTTTGTGGTTTAGGTAGTGTTTACCTTCAGAGAGGCGGGCAGGACGAGCACCTAATGAGGGGTGAGATCTCTGTGCCACCCTGACCATGCAGACCCTGAGACCCCAGCTGCAGCTCACTGCAGTGCTCTGGTACGGTATGTTAGCGGTCCATGTGGTACCTCTGTGTTGGTACATGTTGAGGGTCCGGTGTGAATTGCTCCGGGACCGCGCTGGTGCAGCAGGTGGCTGGATTACCTGTTTTAAATTAGAACTTCTACAGTTCTTTCCAAACTGCTGAGTAGATTCTTCCTCCTGCCGAGGACGAGGAGGGCACTGCGCAGCTGCACGGTAGGCTGAATTGAGCTGGGCCGATAACCTTGCCGATACCCGGGCCTGTCAGGGCTCGAGGCGGACAGATGGTCCAGCTGAGACTGTGTGAGTGTAACGATGGCATCGCACACACCTCTCTCTCCATCTCTCCCTCTGTCCTTCCGCCACATCACTGCGGTACTGCCCCACACACTGCCTCATTCAACCGCTCTACTGCTCCACACACCGCTCTACTGCTCCACACACCGCTCTACTGCTCCACACACCTGCCACACACTGCCTCATTCACCGCTCTACTGCTCCACTCACCGCTCTACTGCCCCACTCACCGCTCTACTGCTCCACACACCGCTCTACTGCTCCACACCGCTCTACTGCTCCACACACCGCTCTACTGCTCCACACACCGCTCTACTGCCCCACTCACCGCTCTACTGCTCCACACACCTCTCTACTGCTCCACTCACCACTCTACTGCTCCACACACCTCTCTACTGCTCCACTCACCACTCTACTGCTCCACACACCTCTCTACTGCTCCACTCACCGCTCTACTGCTCCACACACCTCTCTACTGCTCCACTCACCACTCTACTGCTCCACTCACCGCTCTACTGCTCCACACACCGCTCTACTGCTCCACTCACCGCTCTACTGCTCCACTCACCACTCTACTGCCCCACACACCTGCCACACACTGCCTCATTCAACCGCTCTACTGCCCCACTCACCGCTCTACTGCTCCACACACCTCTCTACTGCTCCACTCACCACTCTACTGCTCCACACACCGCTCTACTGCTCCACTCACCACTCTACTGCTCCACTCACCGCTCTACTGCTCCACACACCGCTCTACTGCTCCACTCACCGCTCTACTGCTCCACTCACCGCTCTACTGCCCCACACACCTGTCACACACTGCCTCATTCAACCGCTCTACTGCTCCACTCACCGCTCTACTGCTCCACTCACCGCTCTACTGCCCCACTCACCGCTCTACTGCTCCACACACCGCTCTACTGCCCCACTCACCGCTCTACTGCCCCACTCACCGCTCTACTGCTCCACACACCGCTCTACTGCCCCACTCATCACTCTACTGCTTCACACACCGCTCTACTGCCCCACACACCTGTCACACACTGCCTCATTCACCGCTCTACTGCCCCACACACCGCTCTACTGCCCCACTCACCGCTCTACTGCTCCACTCACCGCTCTACTGCTCCATTCAACCGCTCTACTGCTCCACTCACCGCTCTACTGCCCCACACACCGCTCTACTGCTCCACTCACCGCTCTACTGCTCCACTCACCGCTCTACTGCCCCACTCACCGCTCCACTCACCACTCTACTGCCCCACTCACCGCTCTACTGCTCCACACACCGCTCTACTGCTCCACACACCGCTCTACTGTTCCACATACCGCTCTACTGCTCCACTCACCACTCTACTGCTCCACACACCACTCTACTGCTCCACACACCGCTCTACTGCTCCACATACCGCTCTACTGCTCCACACACCACTCTACTGCTCCACTCACCGCTCTCCTGCCCCACTCACCGCTCTACTGCTCCACTCACCGCTCTACTGCTCCACACACCGCTCTACTGCTCCACATACCGCTCTACTGCTCCACTCACCGCTCTCCTGCCCCACTCACCGCTCTACTGCTCCACTCACTGCTCTACTGCCCCACACACCGCTCTCCTGCCCCACTCACCGCTCTACTGCTCCACTCACCGCTCTACTGCTCCACACACCGCTCTACTGCTCCACATACCGCTCTACTGCTCCACTCACTGCTCTACTGCTCCACTCACCGCTCTACTGCCCCACTCACTGCTCCACTCACCACTCTACTGCTCCACTCACTGCTCCACTCACCGCTCTACTGCTCCACACACCACTCTACTGCTCCACTCACAGCTCCACTCACCGCTCTACTGCTCCACACACCACTCTACTGCTCCACTCACCGCTCTACTGCTCCACATACCGCTCTACTGCTCCACTCACCGCTCTACTGCTCCACTCACCGCTCTACTGCCCCACTCACTGCTCCACTCACCGCTCTACTGCTCCACACACCGCTCTACTGCTCCACTCACCGCTCTACTGCTCCACATACCGCTCTACTGCTCCACTCACCACTCTACTGCTCCACACACCGCTCTACTGCTCCACACACCGCTCTACTGCCCCACTCACCGCTCTACTGCTCCACTCACCGCTCTACTGCTCCACACACCGCTCTACTGCCCCACTCACCGCTCTACTGACTGCTCTACTGCCCCATTCACCGCTCTACTGCCCCACTCACCGCTCTACTGCTCCACTCACCGCTCTACTGCTCCACACACCACTCTACTGCTCCACTCACCGCTCTACTGCTCCACATACCGCTCTACTGCTCCACTCACCGCTCTACTGCTCCACTCACCGCTCTACTGCCCCACTCACCGCTCTACTGCTCCACACACCACTCTACTGCTCCACTCACCGCTCTACTGCTCCACATACCGCTCTACTGCTTCACTCACCACTCTACTGCTCCACACACCGCTCTACTGCCCCACTCACTGCTCCACTCACCACTCTACTGCTCCACACACCACTCTACTGCTCCACTCACCGCTCTACTGCTCCACACACCGCTCTACTGCTCCACACACCGCTCTACTGCTCCACTCACCGCTCTACTGCCCCACTCACCGCTCTACTGCTCCACTCACCGCTCTACTGCTCCACTCACCGCTCTACTGCTCCACTCACCGCTCTACTGCCCCACTCACCGCTCTACTGCCCCACTCACCGCTCTACTGCCCCACTCACCGCTCTACTGCCCCACTCACCACTCTACTGCCCCACTCACCACTCTACTGCCCCACTCACCACTCTACTGCTCCACTCACCACTCTACTGCTCCACACACCACTCTACTGCTCCACACACCACTCTACTGCTCCACTCACCGCTCTACTGCCCCACTCACCACTCTACTGCTCCACTCACCACTCTACTGCTCCACACACCGCTCTACTGCCCCACTCACTGCTCCACTCACCACTCTACTGCTCCACACACCACTCTACTGCTCCACTCACCGCTCTACTGCTCCACACACCACTCTACTGCTCCACTCACCGCTCTACTGCTCCACACACCACTCTACTGCTCCACACACCGCTCTACTGCTCCACTCACCGCTCTACTGCTCCACACACCACTCTACTGCTCCACTCACCGCTCTACTGCTCCACACACCGCTCTACTGCCCCACTCACCGCTCTACTGCTCCACTCACCGCTCTACTGCTCCACACACCACTCTACTGCTCCACTCACCACTCTACTGCTCCACACACCGCTCTACTGCCCCACTCACTGCTCCACTCACCACTCTACTGCTCCACACACCACTCTACTGCTCCACTCACCTCTACTGCCCCCACACACCACTCTACTGCCCCACTCCGCTCTACTGCTGCTCACTGCACCACTTCTACTGCTCCACTCACACCGCTCTACTGCCCCACTCACCGCTCTACTGACTGCTCTACTGCCCCATTCACCGCTCTACTGCCCCACTCACTGCACTTTACACTCCCAGCCGCTGCTGTACACGCCCAGTCACTGCTGTACACTCCCAGTTGCTGCTGTACACTCCCAGTCGCTGATGTACACTCCCAGTTGCTGATGTACACTCCCAGTTGCTGATGTACACTCCCAGTTGCTGCTCTGCTGTGTCTGTTATTTTACAGTTGAATGGTATATGGTATATTTCTGAATGGTATAAGAGAGATCCTTTATCAGTCTGACATTATCTACACACTTCATTCAGCTTTGAGGAGGCTGAAGCTCCATCAGGTCCTGTAGGACGGGGGGCAGGGCGACCCCCATGTGGAGCGGATTGGGGCAGGATTAAAGGCCATCATTAATCAGACCCCACTGCGTCTGTCCCAGCAGTGATCAATCTGTCCACTGATCTACTAAAGCCTGTCCACTTAAAGCGCCAATCAAGCCTGGCCGACACTGACTGACCGAGTTCCACACTGCAGCCACAGTGGTTCATCCCTTCATCCCTTCATCCCTTCATCCATCACCAACACTGTTCCTCCATCCCTTCATTCCTTCATCCATCACCAACACTGTTCCTTCATCCCTTCATCCATCACCAACACTGTTCCTTCATCCCTTCAATCCTTTATCCATCACCAACACTGTTCCTTCATCCCTTCATTCCGCTATCCATCACCAACACTGTTCCTTCATCCCTTCATCTATCACCAACACTGTTCCTTCATCCCTTCATCCATCACCAACACTGTTCCTTCATCCCTTCAATCCTTCATCCATCACCAACACTGTTCCTTCATCCCTTCATTTCTATACCCATCACCAACACTGTTCCTTCATCCCTTCATCCATCACCAACACTGTTCCTTCATCCCTTCATTCCTTTATCCATCACCAACACTGTTCCTTCATCCCTTCATTCCTTTATCCATCACCAACACTGGTTCTTCATCCCTTCATTCCTTTATCCATCACCAACACTGTTCCTCTATCCCTTCATTCCGCTATCCATCACCAACACTGTTCCTTCATCCCTTCATTCCGCTATCCATCACCAACACTGTTCCTTCATCCCTTCATTCCACTATCCATCACCAACACTGTTCCTTCATCCCTTCATCCATCACCAACACTGTTCCTTCATCCCTTCATCCATCACCAACACTGTTCCTTCATCCCTTCATTCCTTTATCCATCACCAACACTGTTCCTTCATCCCTTCATTTCTTTATCCATCACCAACACTGTTCCTTCATCCCTTCATCCATCACCAACACTGTTCCTTCATCCCTTCATTCCTTTATCCATCACCAACACTGTTCCTTCATCCGTTCATTCCTTTATCCATCACCAACACTGTTCCTTCATCCCTTCATTCCTTTATCCATCACCAACACTGTTCCTTCATCCCTTCATTCCTTTATCATCACCAACACTGTTCCTTCATCTCGTCATTCCTTTATCCATATCCAACACTGTTCCTTCATCCCTTCATTCCTATATCCATCACCAACACTGTTCCTTCATCCCTTCATTCCTTTATCCATCACCAACACTGTTCCTTCATCCCTTCATCCATCACCAACACTGTTCCTTCATCCCTTCAATCCTTCATCCATCACCAACACTGTTCCTTCATCCCTTCATTTCTATACCCATCACCAACACTGTTCCTTCATCCCTTCATCCATCACCAACACTGTTCCTTCATCCCTTCATTCCTTTATCCGTCACCAACACTGGTTCTTCATCCCTTCATTCCTTTATCCATCACCAACACTGTTCCTTCATCCCTTCATTCCTTTATCCATCACCAACACTGTTCCTTCATCCCTTCATTCCTTTATCATCACCAACACTGTTCCTTCATCTCGTCATTCCTTTATCCATATCCAACACTGTTCCTTCATCCCTTCATTCCTATATCCATGTACAGCATTCCTTTACTCTGTCCTTCTTCTGTCCTTCTGTTGCTTCATCTGTCGGTTAGTTGTTAGTTGTTGAGGTGACGGTAGACGTTTTGCCTTTTGCTCATCATCTCACTGAGGAACACAACATTCCTATCCCGGTATTCCAAGATGGCAGTTCCTGAGCTCACAGGGCTGCAGATGTGACTGGTTTTCATGAGGAACATTCAGGAGCATTCACACATGTGGACTGGCCCACTAAATCCCAGATTAGAGCCCATATGGAAATCTGTGGGAGCTACCCGGAACAACCAGTACAACTCCAGGGAAGGCATCCACCAAATCTGGACCAGCTGACCTGAGTGTGTCTGAACACTGATGTGGCTACATCCAGAAACCCGTCCGGTACACGCCCGATCCAGGCCCAGCTGCTACTGGTGCTGGTGGAGGAGTTACTGGAGGACTGTGTCAGAGAGCATATCACAGTGTGCAACGATCCCAAAACCGATCAGGATATTGATTAAATACCATCGTTACTGGCCGCCGATTCAGCAGTCAGCGTCAGACAGTTCAGTCAGAAACGCAGTTACCGGGTCTGAGTTCCAGCGGCCTCAGCATCAGGCACTAATGACTGAATCTGCTGGTTCTTTAATTGGCTGAAGGTTCCTCAGAGCACACAGCCGCGCTGGCTGGCCTGTTGTGCTTCTACGCTGGCAGCCAGCGCTGCGTCTGACTCACTCTCGTTTTTCTTTCTCTCGCTAAACTCCACATTTTTCCCTTTCTTGTGTTCCCAGACAGACGGTTTTGTTTTCCACTGATCTGCATGTCAATAGGACAGACTCAAAAGGAGCTCGGCATACTAGCACATTAGCATCCCCGCTCTCCCTCCCTAACCTCACACAGCTACTGAGGGACCCTCACAGAACGGGGGTTCTTCAGAGCGACACCTCAGGGGAACCACTTCCTCTACAGAGTACCCCTCAGTGGGGGTTCTTTTACAAAGTGAGAACCTTTCTCAAGGTTCTATAGCGACCAGGCACCCTTAAAATACTGGTTCTTCAAGGGTTCTTTAGCAAACTACCAATAGACCCATGACCACGGAGGTAGAAATGGATCAGTACATGGCTAGGTGATCTTCTCCCTGATGGACCAGAAGAACCTTCTATAATAGGGTTCCACTGGTACTTTATACGCCGGTAGAGCTCGGAGTGAAGGCGCGGGCCAGGACCCATTATTTTAAAGAGAGGAACAGGACATCGGAGAACATGAAAGAGGGATGAGTGAGAAGGAGAGGTAATTACAAACATATGCTTTCAGACATTCTGCTTTCACACTCTAATCCAATTGCTCCAGTGAACGGACCGCTCTGTTCAGAACAGCCTCGTTTTAACGAGCGCCTGTCCTGACCACAGCTGTCCCGAGCTCCAGTGACCCACTTCGAAGGGTCGGCGCTGCACGCGAGTCCCCTCGAGTTCCACAGCGACATCTGGATACAAATCAAGACCAAACAATCTCCAACCACGTCTGTATGGAACCAATCAGGCCCCACCCACTGGGTCTGTTTACATCAGCAGCCAGAGCAGGCACAGCTTATATAACCTCCACAGGAACCCGAGCCCAACAGGACCGGACACTCTGGAGAACCGGTACACGAACCTAGGGTCACCATGCCCAGCATGCCCACCGTCCAGCGTGGGCTAGAGGGGTGTAAAGCCCCCCAGTGGAGCTGCGTTCTCAATCAAATCCTCACAGCAATGTTCCAACATCAGCACCTGACCTCACTAATACTCAATCAAATCCTCACAGCAATGTTCCAACATCAGCACCTGACCTCACTAATACTCAATCAAATCCTCACAGCAATGCTCAACATCAGTACCTGACCTCACTAATACTCAATCAGATCCTCACAGCAATGTTCAGCATCAGTACCTGACCTCACTAATACTCAATCAGATCCTCACAGCAATGTTCCAACATCAGTACCTGACCTCACTAATACTCAATCAGATCCTCACAGCAATGTTCAACATCAGTACCTGACCTCACTAATACTCAATCAGATCCTCACAGCAATCTTCCAACATCAGTACCTGACCTCACACTCAATCAAATCCTCACAGCAATGTTCAACATCAGTACCTGACCTTACTAATACTAAATCAGATCCTCACAGCAATGTTCAACATCAGTACCTGACCTCACTAATACTCAATCAGATCCTCACAGCAATGTTCAACATCAGTACCTGACCTCACTAATACTCAATCAGATCCTCACAGCAATGTTCAACATCAGTACCTGACCTCACTAATACTCAATCAAATCCTCACAGCAATGTTCAACATCAGTACCTGACCTCACTAACGTTCAATCAAATTTCCACAGCAATGTTCCAGCATCAGTACCTGACCTCACTAATGCTTAATCAAATCCTCACAACAATGTTCAACATCAGTACCTGACCTCACTAATGCTCAATCAGATCCTCACAGCAATGTTCAACATCAGTACCTGACCTCACTAATACTCAATCAAATCCTCACAGCAATGCTCAACATCAGTACCTAACCTCACTAATACTCAATCAAATCCTCACAGCAATGTTCAACATCAGTACCTGACCTTACAAATATTCAATCAAATCCTCACAGCAATGTTCCAGCATCAGGACCTGACATCACTAATACTCAATCAGATCCTCACAGCAATGTTCCGGGCTCAGCACCTGACCTCACATATGCTCCAGGACACACACAGTCCAGGCTCTGCTGGGTCGAGATTAGAGCTCTGGAATAATACCCAAACCTGAAACAGGAAAAGCTAACCAGGACTAGTCCACCTCCAGTCCAGGAGCCAGAGCAGCGACGGCGCGGGCAGGCGGAACCGCTTCAGCACGTACATCACCATGAGGAGGTCGGGGTCACCATCCGGGTCACTGCGCGTGCCGGGCTGAGTGGGGCAGATTTATCTCTATAGGAATGTCATTAAAGGCCGCGGGGCGGAGAAGAGGGTGGGCACGGGGGGAAACCACGACCTCGATCATGGATTTACGAGCTGTTCCCAGACCTGGACTGCTAGCATACTGTCCATGCTTCAAACAGGACGGCAGGACGGGCGTGTCTAAGGCAGTCGCTGGACTGAAATGCCAGGCGGACTTTAGCAGGACTTAGCGACGCTGGCTGGTGCCCGTTTCCTATTCCTGAGTATTAGCAGCGTCGGAACCGGGAAGAGTTTTTAGAGGGATCTACTCTACCTTTCCGGATTTGCCAGAGGGAGGAACACACTCCCATGGGCACCACTCTTCCCGGCTGCCTTGTTGGAATTCCAGCCCTTTTCCTTGTTGCAAGGTGACGTCATCTTGTAACATAGTCCTTAGTGCCCATATACTGGCAAGCTCGGAACACCGTCACACACCACACTAAACCAGCTACACCAGTAACAGCTGAACTCTCTGAAACCAGTCCGCTCCAGTCTGGCTCTAAAGGTGGATCTGACCGAAGCGGCAGAACCCACGCCTTGTAGACCAATCATAACAGAGTGGGCAAGCTGACCAATCAGAGCACTCTGGGCTCAGACCCCCTGCTGGATCACAGATAGGAGAGTTCCGAGATTCTCGGTTCTCCAGAAATCCGGTTTCAGAGTGTTGACACGTGCACCATGAACTCCAGGGTACAGCTGGAGGACACACTCCTCCCCATCCCTCCCCTAATCCTCACCCTGACACGCCGGAATTCACAGCCGCCCGCTCCTAGCCCAGCTTTATGGGCTTATCCTCACCCGACCTCTTTACTCAGGGGCTGGTAGAACCCACTTCATGTGATAGACGGTTCTGTGTCTCATCACCGGTCCACAGCCGAGCACCACTTTCACCGTAGCTCAAGCGAACCGGCTCTCTCGGGATCTGCTTCATTGCTTTGCTGTTGGGAACAGACGGCCGTGTTCGTGTTAAGCTGGAACTATGCAAACCAAACACAGGCCTTCAGCGTCACATGCCTCAGGCCAAACACCAGCCCTCTCTGGCAGCGAGGGAACGTTCCTAATAAAGGTTCTCCATAAAGCGTCCGGGAAAACACGTGGCTCTGTGTTCCGTCCGTGAGGAGCCTGGCCTCGTGCGGAGCCTCACAATCCCCCACGTCCCTTTCTCTCTCCGAAATGACTCGTCCTTGCTCCGCTGACAGGCGCCAGCGCTGATCCCTCCCAGTTCTGGGCTGAGGACTTGGGGGGATTCCTTCTTGGTGTTTCCCAGCGAGCGTGGACTTTCCTACTCACCGGGAATCATTTACGCCTTAGTTTCGGCTCCACTGAATAAACACTTCCTGCTTTGAGCTTCAGTTAGCTGGAACCAAGCATGTGCTGTGGTGTGGCCGGCTAACAAGGCTATCATTAGCTTAGCCAGAATGCTACAGTCCCGAACACCACAGAGCCGGGTCGAGTTCTGCTCTCAGAATCAAACCAGCACTGTGGTGTGCGGACCTGTGTGGGTCTGTAGCTACTAGCTAAGCTAGCATCCAGCTAATCACAGGTCTCATTTCTCCGCTGCACTCCACCAGATTAGAATCATTACCATATAAACTTAGCCAGAATCCAGCACGTTCTATGGCAAGCGTGCTAGCTAGGCTAATGCTAACCAGCTCCTCTCCTACTGAGCAGCACTGCTGAACATTCAGTACCTCTCTGAATAGTTCATTGTGTTGATATAGACAATCCTGTGCACTTGTTTGATTACTACCCAGATACTGAGCACCTATGGGTCTGCCAGGTTGGCACCCCACTGACTGTAGGCCACTGCTGGCCCACCCTCGGACCACCCAGACTACGGTCCTGCGTACAGGATCTAGCTCGTTTAAATGTGTGCAGAGACAACGAACCGAACCAAACAGCCGAGAGACTAGGCTAAAAGACTGGACTGTGATTCCGGAACATTGTTTATTAAACTAGTGTACCGGATAACGAAACTCCGAAGTGAGGGAAGGAGAATCATTAATTGGACTGTTAGTGGAACATTTTGTCTGATCCTCTGCCTAACCTCCGGCGGGTCACCCAGACAACGGCATCACGGCAATTCAGCTGACGCTCTTATCCAGAGTGACTGGTTTTACAGGTAGGCCACTGGAATGTTGGGAGTCTTGCCCAGGGACTCTTATCAGCATAGCTCCGCATTTGCTACCTAGACTGGAATCGAACCCCCGTCTCCCACATGTGGTAACTCCCTTGTGGGTAGTGGTGTTAACCGCTGAGCCACACCCACCTCCAGAACACCAGAGGACCACCAGCGTGTAGTTACTGGGGTCAGAACCAACAAATACACTCATCATCAACCAGTAGGAACCAACCGACAGGAAGTAAACTCGGTGGGTAGGTCTGGCATCGTGAGACACGCTAATGATTCACGTTTCGTTCATGTTGAGCTACACATACAGAAGTAGTGTCTCTCAGTGTGGCGCCGAGCCGCCATGTTTGCTGACCACGGTGCCTCCACACACGGATTCGTTGGGCGTCTCCACCAAGACTAAAGCGGGACTCGTCACTGAAGATGACCCGCTGCCATTCTGAGTCACTCCATGACAGTCTGGTACGACACCACTGCAGTCTTTGGTGACGGTGACGTGGTGTTAAGGACAGTCGTGGTAACGGTCTGTGTGCAGGTAGTCCTGCGTGGTGCAGCCGTCTGCTGATGGTGCTGCACTAGCAGGGCGACTCGTGGAGGACATGAGGTTGAGTGTGTAACTTGAGTCATTAGTATGTCTCACGATGTCAAACCGTCGGCTGATGACGTCAGGGTGTAGATATGTCTTTGACGATCAGTGTAATTGAAAATCATCAGCTTCCTGTTACATTGTGTCAGAAGAACCACAGCCCTGGACTTACCTGCAGAAGACTCCGATGCCGTCCAGCACGTAGCACTGACCCCCATTGAAGCAGTAGCTGGGCAGCATGTCGCACTGTGACCTGCAGGTACCGTTAGTGCGGACGTAGCCGAGCCGACAGTCGGCACCGCTGCTGGAGACCTCTACGCGAGGGACTTCTTCTTTGGCAGGGATGAAGGGGCTGGGGAAGCGAGGTCGGAAGGTTCTGGGTGGAGGCGTGGTGGTCAGTTCCTCCTCGAACGTGTCGGCGGTGGTGCTGTAGTCATCCGAGGTGGGAGTCACGGTATCGTCGTACGGAGTGAGGTAGTCGTAGTTGTCCGGCATGGCCCAGGCAGTAGGGTCACGGCCTTGAAACTCATGGGCAGAAGGGGAAGGTGGGATGAGCTCCTTGCGTGAGCCGATGTCAAAGTTCACGGTGACAGGTTGGGATGGGGGAACGGCAGGGGATTGGGTGGTCGGGGACTCCTGGAGGTCCAGGTCAACCACAGTGGTCTCCATGTTTACTTTCGGAACGTGCCAAGATGACTCTGTGGAAACATGCGGCCTCAGCTCCTCCTCCTCCATGGTGTCGTGAGGCAGCAGGTGGTCAGTTTCCGCTGAATCCTGGCTTATCTCTGGACTTCCCACATCTACAGCTTCCGCCGTGGTCTCTTCAGGCGCAGAAGTGACCACCGGGAGTTCCTCCAGCGGCTGACCGCTCCCCAGGTCATCTCCGTCTCTGGGTTTACGCCCAGCTCGGAGGTGGAGGAACATGGTGCCGACCGACTTGACAGCTTCGTTGATTTCCTGATTCGCCTGATCGACCTCTGCAGGCAGAGAGGTCCTGTTGGCTGAGCTGGCGCCGGCTGACTCGCTCACGTTCCCCATCGCTGTGTTAGCTGTGAGGAGAAGGAGCAGGTCAGAGTTAGTCACAGCTCAGAGTCACCACTGTCATCAGGCAGAATTAGGATAGCTCTAAGACGAGCTCAGCGCTGTCTGGCTAACATCTGCTAGCTGACTGAATTAGCTTTTATGCTAATGAACAAGGCTAATCCACACAGACGTCCAACAGAGTCCGTCACGGACCGGTCAACTCCCCGTCACTACGTAAACATGATATCCAGGATCCATCTGACTGCCCTGTCTGTTCAGGTGTGGGTTGGAGTAGGGCACTGGTTTATACTCGTCTGGTACTGGTCTGGTGCTGGTTTATACTGGTCTGGTACTGGTCTGGTACTGGTCTGGTACTGATCTCGTACTGGTTTATGCTGATCTGGTACTGGTCTGGTACTGGTTTAAGATGGTCTGGTACTGGTCTGGTGCTGGTTTATGCTGGTCTGGTGCTGGTTTATGCTGATCTCGTTCTGGTCTGGTACTGGTTTAAGATGGTCTGGGACTGGTCTGGTGCTGGTTTATGCTGGTCTGGTACTGGTCTGGTACTGATCTCGTACTGGTTTATGCTGATCTGGTACTGATCTCGTACTGGTTTATGCTGATCTGGTACTGGTCTGGTACTGGTTTATGCTGGTCTGGTACTGTTCTGGTGCTGGTTTATGCTGGTCTGGTACTGGTCTGGTACTGGTTTACGCTGGACACCCAGCATGGTCATGATGGCTGACCAGCATACCAGCTTCTCAAACACCGTATGTGCTGGTCTATGCTGGTTTGGAAGCTGACATGCCGGTCAGCAGCACAACCAGTCTCAGTGCTGGTGTGCTGGTCATACAGTATGGCCAATCTTGGTTGACCAGCTAATCCAGCACTGTACCAGTTCAATCCGGTTTAAACCATCATGGAATTGTGTTAAGTGGTGTTTATGATTTTACATCTACCATGCTCACTCATCCCCACTAACATCTCTTCCTTCATTAGCATTCCTAGATGAGGTACTTAGATGACTTCTGAGGCTCCGGTTCTTTCAAAGCTCCTTCTGGAAGATCCTGGATTAGGTCTAATAGTTTTACTAATGTACTCAGCCCACGAGGAGCTGGGATTAGGGATTAGGGATCGGCGGCTAGTGGCAGCGGGGTCCCCCATGGGGAGTCAGACCATGATCTGCTGAGGAGACGGACACGTCTTTATTTGTCCTACTTGGGAAACGGAGTTCAGGAGGACACAAACAACATGGAGATAGTACACGGCGCTAGTACTGATCTTAGCTACGCTAGCACTCCTCTGTCTGGGACAACAGGGCGCTGTACAGTGTCAGACAAGCATCATGCTAACTGGTGAGCCCATCTCCCCACTCCAGACATCCACCTGCCTACCTCCCCCTACAGTCCTTCTCCTCCAGAACTCCCTTCTGTTCAAGAACTACCTCTTCCTCCAGACGTTCCTCTATACCAAGAACTCCCTTCTCCTCCAGAACTCCCTTCTCCTCCAGAACTCCCTTCTCCTCAGAAACTCCCCTTCTCCTCAGAAACTCCCCTTCTCCTCAAGAACTCCCTTCTCCTCCAGAACTCCCTTCTCCTCAGAAACTCCCCTTCTCCTCAAGAACTCCCTTCTCCTCCAGAACTCCCTTCTCCTCAGAAACTCCCCTTCTCCTCAAGAACTCCCTTCTCCTCAAGAACTCCCTTCTCCTCAGAAACTCCCCTTCTCCTCAAGAACTCCCTTCTCCTCCAGAACTCCCTTCTCCTCAGAAACTCCCCTTCTCCTCAAGAACTCCCTTCTCCTCAAGAACTCCCTTCTCCTCAGAAACTCCCCTTCTCCTCAAGAACTCCCTTCTCCTCAGAAACTCCCCTTCTCCTCAGAAACTCCCCTTCTCCTCAAGAACTCCCCTTCTCCTCAGAAACTCCCCTTCTCCTCAAGAACTCCCTTCTCCTCAAGAACTCCCTTCTCCTCAGAAACTCCCCTTCTCCTCAGAAACTCCCCTTCTCCTCAAGAACTCCCCTTCTCCTCAAGAACTCCCCTTCTCCTCCAGAACTCCCTTCTCCTCCAGAACTCCCTTCTCCTCAGAAGCTCCCCTTCTCCTCAAGAACTCCCCTTCTCCTCAAGAACTCCCTTCTTCTCAAGAACTCCCCTTCTCCTCAAGAACTCCCTTCTCCTCAGAAACTCCCCTTCTCCTCAGAAACTCCCCTTCTCCTCAAGAACTCCCTTCTGTTCAAGAACTACCTCTTCCTCCAGATGTTTTTCTCTATACTCAAGAACTCCCTTCTTCTCAAGAACTCCCCTTCTCCTCAAGAACTCCCCTTCTCCTCCAGAACTCCCCTTCTCCTCAAGAACTCCCTTCTCCTCAGAAACTCCCCTTCTCCTCAAGAACTCCCTTCTGTTCAAGAACTACCTCTTCCTCCAGATGTTTTTCTCTATACTCAAGAACTCCCTTCTTCTCAAGAACTCCCCTTCTCCTCAAGAACTCCCCTTCTCCTCAAGAACTCCCTTCTTCTCAAGAACTCCCCTTCTCCTCAAGAACTCCCCTTCTCCTCAAGAACTCCCTTCTTCTCAAGAACTCCCCTTCTCCTCAAGAACTCTCTTCTCCTCAGAAACTCCCCTTCTCCTCAAGAACTCCCTTCTGTTCAAGAACTACCTCTTCCTCCAGATGTTTTTCTCTATACTCAAGAACTCCCTTCTTCTCAAGAACTCCCCTTCTCCTCAAGAACTCCCTTCTCCTCAGAAACTCCCCTTCTCCTCAAGAACTCCCTTCTTCTCAAGAACTCATCTTCTCCTCCAGATGTTTTTCTCTATACTCAAGAACTCCACTTCTCCTCAAGAACTCCCTTCTCCTCCAGAACTCCCTTCTTCTCAAGAACTCCCCTTCTCCTCAAGAACTCCCTTCTTCTCAAGAACTCCCCTTCTCCTCAAGAACTCCCCTTCTCCTCAAGACCTCCCTTCTCCTCAAGAACTCCCCTTCTCCTCAAGAACTCCCCTTCTCCTCAAGAACTCCCTTCTCCTCCAGAACTCCCCTTCTCCTCAAGACCTCAAATTCTCTTCCAGTCCAGGCTGAAACATTCCTTTTGTGTCCTTTAAGACACTTTCAATAGTCTGTTTTTATCCCAGAGCGTTATTAAAAAGGGAAGACGGTCCGGACCGGACCAGCGTTGGACCTGCCAACATGTTTTCTGGGTCTTAGTGACAGGTTCTCTCAGAAACTCAAATTTCATGACCCTGTCTTCGGGATACTGCATTACTCGTATGGATATGTATGAATGCGCTGATACGTCCGGGACAGCGTTAGTGCTTAACGCCTAACAGGCACTGTGCAGGAAACAGATGTGCCAGATGTGCTTGTTTTTGACATGACCAAGGCTGTGGGGAAGACGTTTGAGGGAAAGCTTAACTGATCCAACAGCATGCACGCTCTCCACTTCTGCTAAAGCCATCATCTGCAGCTTCCTTGTGCGGAGGAATCCAAACAAAGGCATCTGATGTTTCAGTGACTAGCATAGCGCTATTAGCTAATGTCTCGTTCTCCACAGCTAGGCTAACTCCCACAGCTCCGACTGCCATCAGGTCCTCCAGCTCCTCATAAGTTCATCTCAAGAATGTGTCCGGCTTCATTCCCTCCGAATTAAAGGCAGATACGCTAGCAGCTTCTCGGAGGCGACAAAGAGCCAGGAAAGTCCAGGCATGCCTCGTCTGGGTTTCATTAGTGGAAGTGAATCACTACCATCATACTTCAGTGACACGCCTGATAAGAAGTCACCTGATGCGAGGCGAGCGTGTGTTCTGCTAACACATACCAATCAGCCTCCACTGACTTTCCAGCTTCACATCAGAACTCTGGGTGACGCGCCACAGACAGATTATCTAGCAGCTGAAAAGTCTCTCGCCGCACGGCCTGTCGGCGCAATTAGATCAGCGGGAAACATCTGGCAGTGGCCGCAATACAGGAAACAAGACCGAACTGCGATTGGCTGGCAGTAAAACTCAATCACTAACCAATCACACAATCACTAATCAATCACACAATCACTAACCAATCACACAATCACTAACCAATCACACAGTCACTAACCAATCACACAATCACTAACCAATCACACAGTCACTAATCAATCACACACTCACTAATCAATCACACAATCACTAACCAATCACACAATCACTAATCAATCACACACTCACTAATCAATCACACAATCACTAACCAATCACACAATCACTAACCAATCACACAGTCACTAATCAATCACACACTCACTAATCAAACACACAATCACTAACCAATCACACAATTACTAGTCAATCACACACTCACTAATCAATCACACAATCACTAATCAATCACACAATCACTAATCAATCACTTACCAATCACACAATCACTAATCAATCACTAACCAATCACACAGTCACTAATCAATCACACAGTCACTAATCAATCACTAATCAAACACACAATCACTAACCAATCACACAATCACTAATCAATCACACAGTCACTAATCAATCACTAACCAATCACACAGTCACTAATCAATCACACACTCACTAATCAATCACTAATCAATCACACAGTCAAACACACAATCACTAACCAATCACACCATTACTAGTCAATCACACACTCACTAATCAATCACACACCCACTAATCAATCACACAGTCACTAATCAATCACTAATCAAACAAACACTCACTAACCAATCACACAATTACTAGTCAATCACACACTCACTAATCAATCACACACTCACTAATCAATCACACAGTCACTAATCAATCACTAATCAAACAAACACTCACTAACCAATCACACAATTACTAGTCAATCACACACTCACTAATCAATCACACACTCACTAACCAATCACACAATTACTAGTCAATCACACACTCACTAATCAATCACACAGTCACTAATCAATCACACAGTCACTAATCAATCACAGGAAGGTAAACCCATTCCAGGAGAACCGTTCTGAAGTGGGCTTCTATTCCCCTTTGACTTCTTGGTGTAGTCCATCTGTTTCTCAGTGTACTGTATTACCCTGTTCTTCAATGGTCAGGACCCCCACAGGACCCCCACAGGACACCACCCTACAGGACGCTGCCCCACAGGATGCTGCCCCACAGGACACCGCCCACATGACCCTGTTGGCTGAATAGTTTTGGTTGGTGGATGATTCTTAGTCCAGCAGTGCTGAGAATGATCCACCACCCACATCATACCTGCTCTGTGGGGGTCCTGTGGGGGTCCTGTGGGGGTCCTGTGGGGGTCCTGACCATTGAAGAACAGGGTAATACAGTACACAGAGAAACAGATGGACTACAGTCTGGACCTGTACACCTACAGAGCGTCCTGTACGGTCAGTGGGGGAGCCGTATCCTCATCTGGTCGGGTTTCTAATGTCTTTCCTCTGGTGTTCTGGAGACGAGCTGTCTGGTTGTCCTGCGTCTGGTGGAGATAATAAAAGACGCGGAGGGTCCGAGTGGAACCGTGAGGTCTGATATCACTGTAAACCTCCTCAGATCAGATCAGCAGGCGAGGGAGCCTCTCAGCACAGAGCGCGCTGTAACTGTTGTGATAAACGCGAAGCACTGCGGATCGTTAGAGCGCTAAGCGGGCGATCCATTTCAGTCATAATCACGTTTTAAAGTTCCACCTTCAGAGACCAGGCGCGGACTTATCCAGAGACAGAGAGCCGAGCTGTGCCGGGCCGAGGCTTCATTTAATTACAGCACGCTCCTCATGCTCCATCACTACTCACCCTCCGCAAAGGCAGCTGGCTCCAACCCACGGAGGAGCGTGATTCATGAAGCCGCTGCGCACTTCAACATGCAGGGAAGTCAAGTTTACAATCGCCAGGGACGGCAACACCAAGCCTGGAACCGAACCTTCATCATTTACCAAAAACACGGCTACGAGGCTAACGAGGCTAACGAGGCTAACGAGTACCGGGAGTTTATACTCCGCTAATTAGCATGGTGCTAATTATCACAGGTACCTCAAACACCTCTTATAGGCTGTTGGTCTGCAGTCACATGATTCTGATGACATGCAAAATGCAGATGGAGGGCAGGAAGTGAAGCGCAGGGTGGAGGTGATGAGGGCGAGGAGCCCATG
>JAMWET010003812.1:0-55000 GCA_024036415.1 Prochilodus magdalenae | reverse complement strand
GGGAGCACAGAGATATTTGACTGACTGAAATGCAGACATTTGAAGCGTGTAAGAGGTTCTAGGTACGTTCTATAGACGAGTGTTTATAAATACTGCAGTTTTACAGTCAGTCATATAATAAGTACTTTCATTTAAGCCTGTGATATTAATGATGGAGCTGATTAGCATGTTTGCTATCTGTTAGCCTGTTAGCTGACCTGCTGGGTTCTAGATAAGACAATAAGGTAATCAGTTCATCAGTTTAAATAGAACTGGGTTCTTACTTCGTCAGGACACTCGGTGCTCCATACAAGCGGGATTGGAGACTCATTAACAGCACACGTGCTCAGAGTCCAGGTGTTGTGGGGCGGCCATTTTGTGACTTCTTGAAATGTGGCTCAGCCAATCAGAAATTAGGACCAGTTTTATAAACAGTGTCAAACCAGCTACGTCCACCAGAGCGTACGCAGTTAGCACCATGCTAACAGGTTACAGCTAATACTAGCTTTGTTAGCTACATAAGCTACGTAGCTCCAGCGCAAAAGTACAGAAGCTAACTTCACCCTTCTGGAACCCTACTAGAACCCTACTTCACCCTGCTGGAACCCTACTTCAGCCTGCTGGAACCCTACTTCAGCCTGCTGGAACCCTACCTGTCCAGCAGTCACTACGGGGAACCAGTGGCCTGTAATGGTAACCATTAAGCCAGTTCCCATTAGAAAGGAGAACCTTGATTTTAATTCTAATGGTTCTAATGGCCTTTTAGCAGGATATGTTTCAGGTCTTAACGGTTTTACAGGTGGCCTGTGATGATAGAACCATTGGATGGTTTCCTAATGGGATCTAAGGGTTTCCCACAGGACCTTGGTGGTCTGTAATGGTATCCATTGATCAGGTTTTAACCCTAGCAGTGCGGAGGGCAGAATGTGAGATGCTAACATGCTACATGAGCACACAGGCTGTTTAATTCAGCACACCCCCGTCAGACCGGGCGAGGGCTTTAATGGTGACACCCGGTTAGCGAAGGTTAGCGAGGGTTAGCGAGGGTTAGCGTTGAAACCCAAACTAAAACAAAGCTCCGAGTTTTATTACAGCGCTGGATCTGAACAGATGACAGGACAAACATCTTCACAGCACGCATCAGTCCAGCATTAATCTCCCTCCCGCAGAACAGCAGAGCCTTAAAAGGGCTGGCAGAGCAGCGTGAGCTGGGCTTTCCAATAGCAACACCAAAACAGCACAACCACAACACCAGTGACCACCACCCGCACGCCAACCGCTGGAGCTCACGGGCTTAAAGCGGCGGGCAGATGTTTGACTCCAGCACTAAAGGCCACCAAAGGGTCACGGGATAAACACCGCGCTAACGCTAACAGTGTCTCCTAGCGTACGCGGAACACAGACCATCAGCCGAGACGGCCCCCCGGACAGGATCACATGGGTTCCACAGTGACCTATTACATGTTTAAGACACCTTACAGCGTACTCGGGTTCTAACTAGACGGGTTAGCTAGAGCGTTCTTGAGTTCTAACTAGACAAGTTAGCTAAGGCGTACTTGGGTGCTAACTAAATAGGTTAGCTAGAGCGTACTCGAGTTCTAACTAGACAGGTTAGCTACAGTGTACTCGAGTTCTAACTAGACGGGTTAGCTAGAGCGTACTTGGGTTCTAACTAGAAAGTTTAGCTAGAACATACTTGAATTCTAACCAGAAGCCTTAGCTAACGTGTACTTGGGTTCTAACTAGAAGGCTTAGCTAGAGCGGACTTGGGTTCTAACTAGAAGGCTTAGCTAGAGTGTACTTGGGTTCTAACTAGAAGGCTTAGCTAGAGTGTACTTGGGTTCTAACTAGAAGGCTTAGCTAGAGCAGACTTGGGTTCTAACTAGAAGGCTTAGCTAGAGCGGACTTGGGTTCTAACTAGAAGGTTCAGCTAGAGTGTACTTGGGTTCTAACTAGAAGGCTTAGCTCGTGCGGACTTAGGTTCTAACTAGAAGGCTTAGCTAGAGCGGACTTGGGTTCTAACTAGAAGGCTTAGCTAGAGTGTACTTGGGTTCTAACTAGAAGGCTTAGCTAGAGTGGACTTGGGTTCTAACTAGAAGGCTTAGCTAGAACATACTTGGGTTCTAACTAGAAGGCTTAGCTTGTGCGGACTTAGGTTCTAACTAGAAGGCTTAGCTAGAGCGGACTTGGGTTCTAACTAGGAGGCTTAGCTAAAGTGTACTTGGGTTCTAACTAGAAGGCTTAGCTAGAGTGTACTTGGGTTCTAACTAGAAGGCTTAGCTAGAGTGTACTTGGGTTCTAGCTAGAATGCTTAGCTAGAACATGCTTGGGTTCTAACTAGAAGGCTAAGCTAGAGCGGACTTGGGTTCTAACTAGAAGGCTTAGCTAGAGCGGACTTGGGTTCTAACTAGAAGGCTTAGCTAGAGTGTACTTGAGTTCTAACTAGAAGGCTTAGCTGGTGTCTACTTGAGTTAGCATGTTCTAGAGTCTAACTAGAACGCTCAGCTTGTGCATACCTGAGTTCTAACTAGAACACCTAGTTAGTGTGTATTTCAGTTCTATCTCAAACCCTCAGCTCGTGTGTTCTCCTGTTCTAGAATATCTAGATCTCTGTCTAGTCTGACAGGTGTTTCAAGAATGATTCCAGACGTGACTGGCAGTTTTCCGATGAGATCTAAAGGTGTTCTACAGTTAATAAGCTAGTAAGGTACTGCGTTCTCCTAACCAGAACATCTAGCGGGTGCATACCTGTGTTCTAATGGTTCTAATGGTCTTTTTTTACAGGGTCTACGGATCACCTGCACAGGTGAATGATCCTAATGGAGGGTAAGCGAGATGCTGAGGTGGAGAACATGGACAGTCCTGAGCTGGTGAGGAATTACTCTGGATTTCCTCAAATATTCCGATTTCTTTCCAGTGCGGCTCCTGAGTTACGGAAGGGGACGCGGTCACATCGGCACGCCGGATGAATAATGGATGTGTGTCTCCGTCCTTTGTTCTCAGACGGAGAGAGAGAGCGGAATGAAGAACGGTCTAAAGGTTTTTGGGACTGATGCTGAGACAATAGCAGGGGACGACATGGCGGCAGGAGCAGGACCACCTTCCTACACCTGCACGGAGCCTCAGGCTGGGGTTTCACGATGGCTTCGGGTCGGAGAACCACCGTCTGAGGTGCATCTCCATCCAGTGCTCAACAAAGAGGAGGAAGGGTGGGGGTTCTGGACCGAGGCTCTGCGCAGATCTGCTCAGAAACACCCAAGGTGCCTGGAGGACGGAGGTCCTAACATGGCTCCTCCGCTTCTTTGTGCTATCTCAGACGGAAATCACGACACACTCCGTCTGGTTCCTGTTGCTGGGCGTCGGAGTGCAGAAATACAGGATCCAATCGGCTGGACAGCGGCTGAGTCCCTATTGGACGTATATCCCGCTGTTTATTTCCGCACCTATGTAGTGCACTATAAAGGGAGCAGGGAGCCATTCGGGACTCAGCCAGTGCATCTCCGACTACAGTGAGCGAGGATGCTGCGTTGCCATTGATACGGATCAGCTCCACTGCCGTATGGAATTGGAGCCTGTTGGAATGCGTTGGATTGGGAATGTGAATCTGATGGGATATGGCATTAGTAATGGGTATCTCTGAAACGGGTGGCTCAGGGGAAGCTCTCCCTGCACGTCCTCCCGCTCACCCGCCTGCAGAATGTGGGCTGTAATTCCGGATGTAGCTCACATCAGTAGTGATTTCGGAGCGAGTGTGCACACCGATGCACTGTGCCGCTGCACCTCCATCAGTGCCGCCTGCAGCCTTGCACACCAACGCAACACACAATGAGCCCTGCACACCATGCAGCGGAGACGTCCACACTGATATCAGCACAGCCAGCGCACACAGCAAGCATCCACCGAGCAACTCACCCCTCTGTGCTGACATGTATACCACATACATAATAAAAATAATCACAATAATGACAATATTCATTAATAATTAGAGAAAATATTAAAATAAATATTTATATTTTAGGTAAAAAAAAAAAAAAATTACACACACATACATATATCACATTTATGAGCTAAAAATAAATAAATAAAAACATTATTGTAAATATTGGTGTATATATATATTTTATTTATTTATTTATTTATTTTTTAATTTGTGAATATTTAATTATATATTTTTATTTTTAAATAACGTCTGGTTTTATAAAAAATATGGCTCTATATATGGCATTTATAACAGAAATGACCAAAATTACATACACATACACATACATATATATAAAGATATATATAAATATAGATATTTACAATGTTATGGTGTATATATATAAAATATATATAGATAGGTAGATATTCACAATATAAGTGAAATATAAATATATAATTGGTATATATAATATAATAGGTGTACATGTATATCTATATTTCCCAGTGAACCTCCTTTAACCCACATATTCCTGCTTTGGCTATCCACACTATTCCACAGCAGGAGCCGCGCGAGCAGCGCGAGCAGCAGGAGCAGCAGGAGCAGCAGGGCAGAGGGGCATCAGCGCACCCCCACTGACCCACTGTCCTATTTTACACGCCGCGCGCGGACTCCTATTCTAAGAGAAGACAAAGCGGTTCGCTCACCGTGCACAGCCGCGAGCAGCGCGCACAGAGCGGCCACCACAGCCACCACGCGCCGCCAGCATCCTGCCCCGGAGCCCGCCATCCTGCAGGGACGCACAGCCGAGAAGAACAAGCAGAGGAGGAGGAGGAGGAGGAGGAGGAGGAGAAGGAGTCTGGAAGGAGAATGCTTTTCCTGTCCTGTGTGGAAGCTCTAGCTCGCGCGCCTCTGGGTTACAGCACTTCTCCTGCGCGCGCTCTCTTCATCTCCTCTTTCTTCTTCGTCTCGCGCGCCACTCTCTCTCTCGCTCTCTAGCTCTCTCGCTCTCTCTCGCTCTCTCTCGCTCTCTCTCTCTTTTTCTCTCTCTCTCTCCTCCGCTCGCGGTTGGCTCGGTGTGATGGAATCTGTCGCTCCCTCACGCTTCCATCGTCACCACCACGGAATCGCACCGTCGACGGAGAAGTAGCGCGAGGTTGAACAGGCGCGCGCGCACGGTCCACAAACACAGCACACACCCGAATCGCGCGGTGCCGGACGGATCTGCTGGTTTACAGCACCACGGTGCGTCCCAGTGCCCAAAACACCGAACCTACTACACCCGCCAACCCCGTCTCCGTCCCAGCCCCTCCTCCTCCTCTAAAGCCCTGCCCCTCTACCCCTCATAACCCCCCGCCATCTCACCACCACCACCACCGACCCCCCCCCCTTCCTCCTCCTGCTCCATGAGCCATCCTTCAGCTCCACAGCACTGAATAAACCCTATGTACCAGATATAAATCGAACCCTGTTTAAACCACCATTAGAACCTTTAGAACCTTTAGAACCGTTACACCTGAGGGTTCTGCTTTCTAGTAGGAACTGACTAACCATTACACAGCGCTAGTTTCCGGGAGGAACACCTGTAGATCCCATTAGGAAGTCAGCAAGCACATCAAAGCCTTCACTATCCCCAACATTCCCTGCTGGAAAAGAGACCATCAGAACCATTAAACGGTTTAACTGGCTTACTGGTTACCATTAGAGACCAACACAGGATCCTCCAGTCGGGTCAGTTCCAGAACACCTGCAGATCCTGTTGGAACACAGGTCAGTCACAGGTCACCTGTAAAACCGTTAATATTCCCAATATTCCCTGCTGGGAAAGGTTCCGCTTTCTACAGGGAACTGACCTACCATTAGAGGGCACTAGAGTCCTGGTGTAGGTCCCATTAGTCCTGAGAATAAACCACCACCCACATGACACCTGCTCATGGTGGTCCGGTGGGGCTCCTGACCATTGAAAAACAAGGCGACCAGACATGCTAACATGGCTAAATGAAAATTAGCATGATGCTACCTGCACAATGCTAACCTGTGTTAATTTGCTGTCATTCACTGTTAGCAGTGTTAGCATGGCGGAGCTCTGTAATGTGGGGCAGGTTGTTAAATGACAGAACTTGAAGTGACGACGGCTAGGCATGAACGGAAGCTAGCAATTTCACCGGCAGCTAGCATAACCTGTCATGCTAACCTGTGATTTAGTTTTGTTTATTTACTGTTAGCAACGTTAGCGTTACCACCTCAGGTAATCTGCTCAAGGCTAACCTGGGCTATCATCGTTCACGTGCTATAACAGCATTACAGCATTAAAGATCCCACACTAATCTAATCTAATCTAATCTAATCTAATCTAATCTCCTACAGACATTAGTGAGGGAATGGGTCGCTCTCAGGAGCTCAGTGCAGTCCAGCCTGGTACGGCATACAACAAGTCCAGTGGTGAAATTCCCTCCTACTAAATATTCCACAGTCAGTGGGATTAGAACACAGTGGGAGTGATTGGGAACGACAGCAGCTCAGACAGGAAGTGGTAGACCATGTACAATGACAGAGCGGGGTCAGCGGATGCTGAGGGTCATAGGTCACAGAGGTCACCAACTTCCTACAAAGTCCATCACTACAGACCTCCAAACTTCATGTGTCCTTCAGATCAGCTCAGGAACAGTGTGTAGAGCTTCATGGAATGGGTTTCCATGGCGAGCAGCTGCATCCCAGCCTTACATCACCAAGCGCAGTGCAGAGCGTGGAGTGCAGTGGTGTAAAGCTCCGCCCCTGGACTCTAGAGCAGTGGAGGCGTGTTTTCTGGAGTGACCAATCACGCTTCTCTGTCTGGTAATCTGATAGACGAGTCTGGGTTTGGCGGTACCAGGAGAACGGTACTGGTCTGACTGCACTGTGCCGAGTGTAGAGTTTGGTGGAGGGGGGATTATGGTGTGGGGGTGGTGTTCAGGAGTTGGGCTCCGCCCCCTTAGTTCCAGTGGGAGGAACTCTTAATGCTTCAGCAGACCAAGAGACTCTGGACCACTCCATTCTCCCAACTTTGTGGGACAGTTTGGGGACGGCCCCTTCCTGTTCCAACATGACCGCACACCAGTGCACAGAGCAAGCTCCATAAAGACATGGAGGAGCGAGTCTGGTGTGGAGGAACTGGACTGGCCTGCCCAGAGTCCTGACCTCCACCCGATAGAACACCTTTGGGATGGATTAGAGTGGAGACTGAGAGCCAGGCCTTCTCGTCCAACATCAGTGTCTGACCTCACAGATGTGCTTCTGGAAGAATGGTCAGAAATTCCCATAGACACATTCCTAACCCTGTGGAAAGAATTCCCAGAGGAGTTGGAGCTGTTCTAGCTTTAAAGGGTGGAGCATCAGATTACACCCTATGGATTAGGAATGGGGGGGGTCACTCTAGTTCATATGTGTGTGAAGACAGACGAGCGAGTACGTTTGGTGACATAGTGTAGCCTGTAATGGAGACTGGTGGAGAATGGTGCTAACTCGTGGCTATTCGCTAGTATTCACTGTTAGCAGCGTTAGCGTTAACTGACAGAAACACTGCGTAGAGTAACTCCTACCAAACATGGCGGCTAAGAACACATGGACCCTAGCGATTCCCCCAGTTAGCCTGATGCTATGTGATCTGCACAATGCTAACTTTGTTGCTGTTTGCTTTCATTGCCGTTAGCGGCGTTAGCGCTACTTGTCTGAACTCTTTATTAATGGAGTGATGGTGTGAAAGGAGACAATAAAGGAGAGAGGGCGGGAAGGAGGGGAGGGAGGGGGAGTTAGATGCACTCCTCTGTAGTGAGGGACGGAGTGATGGGGAGATGAATGCTCCAGGCTGGGGGGTGGGTGGGGGTCGGCGGCATTCTTCCACTGAGCGCCATTGTGGAGCGAGAAAGAGCCGGGCCAGGCCCCCGACCAGAAGCTTTGTGTGTCTGTGTGTGTAAATCCAGGAGAGGAAAATAAACGGGACTGCATCGAGGGTGGGAAAACATACGGTGCAGCGCACGTCTCACAGGACTAACCCCCCCGAGGTAGACACGCAGCCCCTGGGCAAAAGACCACCCTTCACTTATTCAGAGCCAGGAACAAATCACAACAGATAACACCCACAAGGAGTTACCCACAGGAGGGAAGCGGGTCTGACATGGTGAGACACACTAATGATTCAGGACGGGTCTTATACCTGACTGACCCAACGCCACCATGCGTCCTCCTGCAGCACCATCGGCAGACGGCTGCACCACGCAGGACTACATGCACACAGACCGTTACCATGACTGTCCTTAACACCACGTCACCGTCACCAAAGACTGCAGTGGTGTCGTACCAGACTGTCATGGAGGGACTCAGAATGGCAGCGGGTCATCTTCAGTGACGAGTCCCGCTTTAGTCTTGGTGGAGACGCCCAACGAATCCGTGTGTGGAGGCACCGTGGTCAGCACCAAGATGAGCAGTCTGTCGTCACACGTCCAGAAGGCCTGGTGCCCCTCCACCTCCACCCCTACCGCACCAGCTGAACCAAACACGGCGGCCCGACGCCATACTGAGAGACAGACTTCTGTATGTGTAGCTCAATAAATATTGATCATATCAGTCTAAACTTATCACCAGTTATTGATCCTGGCTACAGGCGTAATAACTCTTTACATTCATTTACATGTAAACATCCTGTCCAGGAAGTTACCTCCACCCTCACCATTTGAATCCATCAGGATCAGTGAAGGTGTTCCCCAAGGTCTACACTAGCCTTCCTTTCTCCCGGCCTCCTGCGCCTTTCCGGTAGAACCATGAGTTAAGGGTTCTTCTTATGGAGTGAAATGAACCTACCGACTGATGGAGAACCGTATACCACACATTCTCCACCAACCTGCAGAACCATTTCACCATGCAAATGATGGACGAGTTCTGGATAGAAGCATCTCCTTTACTGAAGAACCGTCGTGTGGTTAAAGAACGTTCTGAGGAGACCTTCTTTAAACTCCAGATTTTTATAAAGTAATAGTTAACGGTAAATTCCAGTGTGGCATGTTTTGATATATTTTTATAAAAGTTTTGTTAGTTTAGTTAGTTTGGCGTGATTTGGTAAGTTTTTGGTATGTGTCAGTACTTTGGCATGTTTTGTCAAGGTTGGGAAGAGTTGGTAGTTTGGTGTGTTTTGGCAAGCATTGGTAGTTTGGTGGGTTTTGGTAAGCGTTGGTAGTTTGGTGCATTTTGGTAAGCAGTGGTAGTTTGTCATCTTTTAGTAAGCATCGGTAGTTTGGCGTGTTTTGGAAAGCGGTAGTTTGGTGCGTTTTGGTAAGCGTTGGTAGTTTGGTGTGTTTTGGTAAGCATCGGTAGTTTGGCGTGTTTTGGTAAGCGTTGGTAGTTTGGCGTGTTTTGGTAAGCATCGGTAGTTTGGCGTGTTTTGGTAAGCGTTGGTAGTTTGGTGCGTTTTGGTAAGCGTTGGTAGTTTGGTGCGTTTTGGTAAGCGTTGGTAGTTTGGCGTGTTTGCTAAGTTTTTGATAAGCGTTGGTAGTTTGGTGTGTTTTGCTAAGTTTTTGATAAGCGTTGGTAGTTTGGTGTGTTTTGCTGAGTTTTTGATAAGCGTTGGTAGTTTGGTGTGTTTTGCTAAGTTTTTGATAAGCGTTGGTTGTTTGGTGTGTTTGCTAAGTTTTTGATGAGCGTTGGTAGTTTGGTGTGTTTGCTAAGTTTTTGATGAGCGTTGGTAGTTTGGCGTGTTTGCTAAGTTTTTGATGAGCGTTGGTAGTTTGGTGTGTTTGCTAAGTTTTTGATAAGCGTTGGTAGTTTGGTGTGTTTGCTAAGTTTTTGATGAGCGTTGGTAGTTTGGCGTGTTTGCTAAGTTTTTGATGAGCGTTGGTAGTTTGGTGTGTTTGCTAAGTTTTTGATGAGCGTTGGTAGTTTGGTGTGTTTGCTAAGTTTTTGATGAGCGTTGGTAGTTTGGTGTGTTTGCTAAGTTTTTGATAAGCGTTGGTAGTTTGGTGTGTTTGCTAAGTTTTTGATAAGTGTTGGTAGTTTGGCGTGTTTTGCTAAGTTTTTGATAAGCGTTGGTTGTTTGGTGTGTTTGCTAAGTTTTTGATAAGCGTTGGTAGTTTGGCGTGTTTTGATAAGTTGGAGGTTAACTGGAGGTTAACCCCTAGAGACTGACCTCTGTCGAAAAACAAAGTAAACAGGAATGTAGGAACGAGGAGGAACATAAAGGACTGCACACCTGTATTTTGATATTCTACAGCGAGAGGACAGGAAATACATGAGGGTCAAGGTCAGTGCGAGTTCGACAGAGCGAGTCCCCGCCCTCACACTGATGCTCTTTCATGCCTCTACTTAGGATTCCGCAGGCTGGGAATGGTGAACAGGCTTCCCGACACCACTATAAAGTACCCATCTTCATTATGTGGTTGGGCGAGAACCACTGAACCCCTCCTTCTCTTCCTCATAGGTATGCTCATCATGCCTGGAAGCCGCTCGAAAACGCAGCCAGAGCTGTGAAGTCTTCTTCACACATCCGCCGGAACAGCAGAAATCCGCTTCCAGCAGCTTCCCCTCCGCCGCAGTTCATCAGGTTCATCGTCTTAAAGGAACACAGCGGTTACGGCCTCGTCAGCGTCGCACGGCTGACTACAGCACACAGCAGCGTCAACACGTTTCCCTGGAATCTAAATCCACTTAGAATAGAAGTCAATGGGCAGCGGAGGAATTCCAGGAATAAACATCCCGGAATACATGCGTACGCAGAGTGAAATCACTGTGTATCTGGAAAACCAGACTTCATTTACAAACACTGTCAGGGGAAGAATCCGCTGAAGTGCTCCACATACATGCTTAGTGTTTACTGACGATATTCCGTATCTGGTCATTAATATCCATTACCAGTTCGTTCAACAGATTCCAGGATCAGGAAAACTGGAATAAGCGGGCACGATCGGTACAGCAGCAGGAAAACGAGAGCGTTCCCTTCACTCGGAGTAGCTGAACATACGCGGGAGGGCTGTTTAACGGGGGTTAAAAATAGACCCCAGCAGGAGATCCTATTAAAAATGAACAGCCGTGGTTATCCGTGTGTGCGGAAGGCTAGTCATTCCAGCTCAGATGACTCTACAGTGGTGGTGATGGGAACCAGGATTCTCCGACTCCACAACACACATATAGACTAAACCACCAGTGAACCTTCACGTGTCTTCAACACACATCCTGCTTTTTGGGCCGATTCCCAAATCCTAAACTGTTCCGGAACAGACTCATCAATATTCACACCCCCAACATCTAAACACAACCACACCGGAGCTACAGAACCAGCATCTTGCCAGCTGGAGAACGCCAGCGTTCCAGGCTGGGAAGGGGATGTCGGCACTCTTCGTTCCCTTCCCGAGGATCCCGACTGTGAGCGGTACATGGTGGAGGTTCATCTCTAAACCAGGCTTCCTATTCACCAGCTTCCTAATCCAATGTTCCGTTCCACCTTAAACGGTGCTGCAGGACATTCTGGTGCCTGTACAAGTATTTAAGGTGGAAGAGAGAATTCCCAACACAAGCTGGAGAACAGGAACTCCAGCTCCACATCTTTAACAGGATCCCGGAACACCTTTAATCCTGCAGTCTGCACATTCCACTCCGGACAGATTCCCAAACCTCTCTGGACAATATGGAGCGTCTGACCCTGAGAAGGCTGAGGGGAGGAGCAGCTCCACCTTTATTAGCACCACCACCCTAACAGCAGCGTTAGCTATTAGCATTAGCTTCGAGTGCTAAGTAATTAGCATTGCTAACTAAATAGTTTGAGGGCGGAGCTTATTCCCACAGAGGCTCATTTTATTTGGTTCTGTGTAGTCATTGGGGGTGGGGTCTCGCTGTGGGCCAGCCAATTAGAGCACAGCTCATCTAATTATTCATGAGCTCAGCAAAAAAGGAGAAACGGCTCTTTTCATTCTAGAACCAGATCATAGGGGACACGGGTGTGCAGAACCATATCTGAACATTCACCTCACAGAAAGAACATACCTTCTATCTAGAACCTTCTATCTAGAACATCAGAACTAGTTAAGCACTGAGTAAACACATCACATGGTGCCCCCTAACTACGCAGCGGTAACCAGTCCGTGTACAGCGGCCGGCTAATTCCCAATTTCAGCAACACAGCAGGAACAGGAGCCTCCTGATCCGCACGCAGCTCACAGAACCAAATATACACAACCCGGCCGCACACCACCAAGCACATTAAACAAACCGCACCGGGCCACCCGGGTCGTCCAGGACGCTGGAGACGATCCTGCTGAATGTGTTCGCCTGGGTCTAGCCCAGCAGGAGGAGGTGGAGGAGGTGCAGGAGGAGCCCACTGATGCACACAGAGAACCCACACTGATCATGGGCTCCAGTAAAACATCTCAACAACCCTGCTACAGGCGGTCAGCAGGAACAACACAGTGGGAATGGGCGGGGCTAAAACATCTGGATTCAGCAGAAATGACTAATTCTCCATTCCACCTTAAACAGTGCACTCTACCCCACCTACTGGCACACGCCTCAATCACCACACACTTCAGCCTCAAACATGTTGGTGAAATACACCACCTTAAACACCAACAGTGCGGTAGGACGTTACAGCCGCACCGTTTAAGGCGGAGCAGAGCGGATCAAACAAACAGCGGGTGAAGCTGGACTGTCCTCTCTGAAATGATGCACCTGGTCAGTGAATAGAGGTCAGACAGAGAGGGTGGGCATTGTGGGTTCTGTAGATGGAGGTGGTGGGGGTGGGGGCTTCCTTTACCCATCTTCCCCTGGGCAGCCGGTGGCCTACTTTCACAGGCTCCATTTTTAATGAACACCCTTCAACGCAGCCGCACCGCAACAACGACCTGTCACATGGATACGAAGCAGACGGAGACGGGCACACGTGGGGGGCGCCGGGAGAGGTTCTAATGGAGGACTGGAGGACCCCGGCGTATGCCTCAGCTGCTGTTTACATACAGTCTCCTTCTAAAGACGCCCGCACCTGACCCTGGGGTCTGAGCAGTCCACGCTCCAAGCTCGAGAGGCGTGGCCATGCTGATGACCATGCCAGGAGGTGGCCCTCTGGAGCAGGGACAAGTTGCGTTGTTTATACCAGTGTCGGTCAGTTGAAGGTGTGTGGTGTGTGGTGTGTGGTTGTGGTATGCCAGGGTGTGGGTTTAAGTGTGTGGAAGGTCACCGGTGAAGCGAGTGGCTGGTGGTGACCTCCACGAAGCCTCCAGGCAAACCCAGAGAGAAGACCACCTCCCGGAAATACCGCGAGCCGCGGATGGGCAAGTCTCGAAGGTAGCAGGGCTGGCACAGGCAGGCATGTGGTGCCGTGCGACCGTGGCACTGACAAGAAGGACTGGTGAAAACCGGGGTGAAACTGCGAGGAGCTCCGGCGTGGGAACCCTGGTGAGCAGCCGTCGCCCCACTAGCCTGGGCTACCTGGTAAGTGGATGCCAGATATGGGTCCAGGGCAGCATTAACGACCGCCACGCTTGCCATCACAGGCTAGTCCATATCTTCACTGCGACCAGGGAAAGGGCACATCCAATGGCTGGAAGGTGGTCATCACCCAGCTCAGGACAGTCACCAGCGGCAACGGTGCAGCCCCAGCACACACAGGCGGCAGTTATGCCAGCATCAGTGGCACAATGGGTGACCGACTGGAATGCCACGGCTGCTGCTGTAAGAGGAGATGTGGTGGTGGGAGAGGACTGCCCAGGGACTTGGCTCAGGGCCGAAGGGGGGCTGAGGGTCCGCTCAGGCCCAGGTGCCTTAGTTAAACGTGCTAGCATCATGCTGTATCTGTTCGTCATTGGATTGACTACAGCCACAGAGGCGGGGCTAAAGGGCTAACTGAAAACAGACTTTCACCCGCACACCAAGGCCGTTAGCGAAGAGCGTTCCAGAACAACGGGATCATAACAAACCCCGCCCGGCACCGCGGCTCAGTCAGCTAGCATTCTCTCACTGCGTGCTAATCACGGTGAAAGCGGACCGGGCCTGGATTAGCAGAGCTACAGCTCAGCCCGAGCGTTCAACGAAACTCAGAGAGGGCAGAGCCGACCCTACATCCGTGCTCCTACTTCCTAACTCGGGTTTTTAGGTGCCGGTGGGGCTCCTGGAGCCACCGCACCGCTGGCCACGCCTCTCGTTTGGAGCCTCAGCATTCCGTTTCAGACCCAAAGGTTCCAGAAAGAGAACAGAAGTGACTCAACGCTAAAGGAGCGGAACCTCTCCCACCGCCGGATCACACTGCCTCGGAGGAGGTCACACTGGAGCTCCGATGTGCCAGGAACAAAACTGGGTCTGTGAGTCAGCCGGCTCAGCAGAGCGGCAGAGCAGCAGTGGGGCAGTGGGTCACAAGCACTTAACCCCAACACGGTTCTGTCTCTCCTGGTTCCTCCGCACCGACAGACAGAGCAGCCCGGCAGGTACAGAGCCGCGACTGGCCCTGGACCTCCTTTCTGAGAGGCTGTCTGCGCCAGAAGCTCCAAAGCTGATGATCCCTTAGATCTTAATCAGACCTCTGTACCTTCAGCTCTCACTGGGGCATCTGGTAATCGTTCAGGGGACCAGTGACCTTCAGTCGTTAGCTCATACTGCATCATATGGACCAGAACTGAAGGATGCTGAAGGATGGTTTAGCCCCGATCCAGTAGAAGCTAACAGTACCTGGCCTTATTTAGAATACCCAGTAAAATCTGACGGGTGATTAGCCTGGTCCTCCAGTCTAGACGATCTAAGAGCTGAGTGATAATGCACTGGTTCTCTACTCTAGTCTAGAAGCGCAGTAAGAGCAGGAGGATGTTATTGTTCCTGTAGTCAAAAAGATCCACTAGGAGCTGAAGGATGATCAGCGTTGGTCCTCCTGCCAAAAAGATCACCTAAGACAGAAGATACAGCAACAACTACAGAATTCCTGAGGTCTAGAAGATTCACACGAGCTGACAGGTGATTAGCACTGGTCCTGTAGTTTAGAAGATCCATTATCACCTGACGGTTGATTAGCCTTGGGTCCTCTAGTCTAGAAGATCCCCTCAGAGCTGAGGCGTTATCAGCACTAGGCCTCTAGCCTAGAGTATGGCCAGGTTGATCCAGTTTGAGCTAAAGGATGGTCAGTACTGCTGCTGTAGTCTAGAAACACAGTACCCACTACAAGATCATCAGCACTGCGACTCCAGAAGATCAGAGACCGAGCACTAACAGCTTCCACAGCAGGAACCGGAGAATACCGGAGCTGCAGGAGATCATTAGCACGGGTCCTCCTGGTCTAGATCTAAACGGAACTGGAGATAAAGTCCTCTAGCCAAGAGGATCCACCGCAGGAGCAGAACGGTAACCAGCAGATCCAGGAGGAAGGGAACGATCAGGACCCACCTGGGGGGCGACTTAGCTCTCAGTGCTCCCCATCTGAACACACTCCCTCAGGTCTCCCGGTCCATCCATGCCGAAGCCAGTGGAGCGGAGGGAGGGGTGCAGACCCCCCGGGGCGGTGTGGGGCGGATAGGGCAGTTACCTGCAGACATTGCCCTGGCTCTGACCCAGATTTGACCCTTTCTGGTCTGCTGAGCTGATGACTGAGTAATCTAATGGACAGGTCTGTCCACGTGCTGTAGCCAGAGTATCACACCAAAGCCCCGAGACGGCACCGCAGTCAGACCGACCAGCAGCTCGTCTCTCCGTTCAGGTAAACTACCCCGAATAAGAAACAGCGCAGAGTACATACACACACCTACGACCATCACCACGCCGGGGAAACCAGGGTGCATGGACTACAGTCCAGGACTGATGCTGCTCACGCCGTGTACAGATAAAGAACGGACCAGGTTCTATATTTAAGCTGGCTTCATTTAGATTGTCTAGAACCGGGCTAGTCAGTTAGCTAACAGGCTAAACAACTCCCTACACGAAACAACCCATCTGCAGGAGCCTGGCGGTGCTACCACCTTACACACACTAAGGGGGCTGGAGGGCATGGCTCTGAAGGTCCCGTGGCTGTGACGGCTGAAATAGCGAGCTGCTGATTGGTAGTGGTGATGGTGGTGGTGGTGGTGGTGTTGGTGTTTAATGCTCCTCCAGGCTGATAAACACTCACACCGCCCATTAACAGCTCCAACCATCACTCACTCCGGAGATCCAAACACTGTGTCCGTGTTAGAGTCTATAATGGCTTCCTTCTTTGGCTGGCCTGAACACCAGAGCTCAGTTTAACCCCCCACACGCACACACACGCCGACTCGGCACACAGCCGTGAGAGCTGTTTCCATGGCAACGTGCTCAGAGAAGCATGCCAAGATGCTTCAGTCTGGGAGACGACCAACAGGGAGCGACGCTCCCGCCGAATCCAAAGCGCAGCAGAGTAAACCACACACAGTCTCTCAACGCTGGAGCCATCTGCACCTCACAGGCGCCGCCGCTGCGGTTATGGTCATCAGGATGTCTGATATTTTGAATTTGTCCTGATGGGTGCTGGACTGCTGGGAATCCTTCTCACACAGGCGCTGCAGGATCCCTCTACAGGCACTCCTCCCCAGGACCGCGGGGCTTCCCGGCTCACGGTCAAATAGCTGTACCTGAACACCTGTCCTGAATCAGGCCACCCTTCCTGCAGGGGCGCCAAGAGTAACGAACAGGGGCGTGTGGGAAGAGACCGGAAGAGAGGTGCAGACCATCGACCCGTAAACAGCAGCCACCACAGCCGAGACACCGGCTCTAGGCCATGAGCCTTCAGATACGTAAATCAGCCAGGTAAACGGGCACGTAGGTGAGCAGGTGAGCCGTTAGGTCAGTAGGTAAACAGGTGAGCGATTGGTAAGAAGTTAAACAGGTGAGTAAGCAGGCAGGTGTGGTGAGCAGGTTTAGGCCATACTCAGTCCATCAGAACCTGGAGCTCCTCCAGTGCTGATAGGTGATGCTGCATTCACATGAAAGATGACCTTTGACCCATTATACTCCTCCTGCGTGCCCAGGCGCAGGACCGCTACCTCTCTTCAGAAATATGACTGTGGAGTGGAGATGAGTGGGAACGAGATGGAGAGGACGACTCCATGGTTACAGAGGAGGGGGAGGGGAGGGAACGCTGAGGTGAGCAGAAGGAGAGGGAAAACGATGAACACAGAAGGAAGGAGGAGTGTGGAGGACCCCGCACTCCTCGCCATGTTCACAGGACTCCTCCAGTGCTGATAGGTGATGCTGCATTCACATGAAAGATGACCTTTGACCCATTATACTCCTCCTGCGTGCCCAGGCGCAGGACCGCTGGTTATGACCCACATCAAAGCCACCATCGACGTCACTGTGGACCCACACCAGTACGCCTACAGGAGGAACCGATCCACAGATGATGCCATTTCCTCTGTGGTCCACACTGCCCTCACCCACCTGGAGCAGAAGGACTCTTATGTCCGTATGCTCTTTGTGGACTTCACTTCCGCCTTCAACACCATGATACCCCAGACACTGACAGATAAGCTGTCCTCACTTGGTCTGCGCTCTTCTCTTTGCAACTGGGTCCTGGACTTCCTGACCAACAGGCCGCAGTCTGTGAGGATCCACAACCTCTCCTCCTCCACCACAATCCTCAGCACTGGCTCCCCTCAGGGCTGTGTGTTGAGCCCCCTCTTGTTCACGCTGCTCACATATGACTGCTCACCCATCCACCCAGGCTGCCATATTGTGAAGTTTGCGGATGACACGGCAGTGGTCGGATGCATCACAAACAGTGACGAGTCCGGCTACAGGCAGGAGGTAGAACACCTGGAGGGTTGGTGCAGAAAGAACAACCTCTGCATCAACATAAAGAAGACGAAGGAGATGATTGTGGACTTCAGAAGGGGCAGACATGCCCACCTCCCCCTGCATGTCGGAGGGTCTGCGGTGGAAGTGGTCTCCAGCTACAGGTACTTGGGTGTTCACCTGAGCAACAACCTCACCTGGAGCAACAACACTTCCAGTCTGGTCAGGAAGGCACACCAGCGGCTCTACTTCCTCAGGCGGTTGAGGCGAGCTGGGCTCGGGAGCTCGGTCCTCACCTCCTTCTACAGATGTGTGGTGGAGAGCGTTCTATGCTCCAGCATCAACGCGTGGCACGGAAGCTGCTCTGCTGCAGACAGGAAAGCTCTGCAGAGGGTGGTGAAGGCTGCACAGAGGTCTGTCGGAGTCAGCCTCCCCACCACCACGGACATCTACACCTCCAGATGCAGGAAGAGGGCCACCTGCATCAGGAAGGACCCCACTCACCCAGCACACTCACTGTCCCGTTCCCCTCAGGCAGGAGGCTGCGGAGCATAAAGTGTAGAACGAACAGACTGAGGAGCAGCTTCATTCCGGAAGCTGTAAGACTTTTAAACGCCACTTAGTGGAACCACTGCACAGACACTTTAGCAACACTAGTCACTTTATTACACTCTGCTGCTACCTTCTCTATTCCTGCTTATTTTTATTTTCATTTTTACATATATTTTTATATATTTATGTTTATTTTATTTATTTAAGTACTGCTGTCTGGGTAAAACTGGGTCCTTGGGTACCACAATTTCGTTCCACCCCATGTACCACATGTGAAGCGAATGACAATAAAGTCTCCTTGAATCCTTGAATCCTTATTCTGGAAGTTTCCATAAAAAGACCATAACGTCACGCACACGGCCAGCAATTCCTCAATAAGGCTGTGGCATTGGGGCGGGGCTTAACAGGCCCAACCAGAGGAGCCACACCCCTTCTGCCGAGGCTCTAAGGTTGGACCCGGTGGGTTTGGGCGAGTCTAGCCGCTCTCCACTGCCCTCTCCATCAACAGGACTTCCGTGGGAGTCCCGTCTCCTCACACCCTTTAGCTGAACTCCAGAGACTCCGAACCCCACCTTCTCCCCTGGTTTAGGGATTAACACCTCCCCAACACATCTGGACCCAACCACAGCTGTAGTGCTGGGCCTGGTCTTTCTCTTACTCAATTTTGAAATGCCTGTGAAGAAGCCCCTTCACCAGCTCCACCCCCCACCTGACCTAAAACTACCCCACTGGGAAATAAGCAGCCTGACTGGAGCTCTAGAATACTCCCGGAGCAGGATTACGGCGTTGGGATTAGGGATTAGGCTACACGCGGATGTTGTTTTATGATGTCAGCTTTGTTTTGATGTCTTGTTTTTTCTCTGTCCTGTTATGAATCTGTAGAATCAAGCAATCAGAGCAGAAACGACCCTGAGCAGGGCATCATGGGATACGGCACAGAAATATCCATGTGTGTTTACAGTGAGCAGCTGGGAGGCTGGGTGTCCCGGCTCTGACAACACAGTCCTGTTCACCAAATTCAACAGCGGTTAAACCACCACGAGGGAAACACGCCTGAACTCCACACAGCAACTCTGGGATTAGGAAATAAACAAAACACGGAATTAACGAACATCTGACGAGAGAAACCCACAGCCAACTGTACGCACCAACACCGACACGAGATTCTCCAAACCCTCCACTGAGAGACTTTACTGGAGGCGGTTTGAGCTTCGGCCCCTTCATCAGAACTGAGCCGCTCAGCATTCCACAGCATGACTGAGCGGTAATGAGAAAGCACATCTCAGAACTTCAAACAAAAATAATCTACATACAAACTACACAGTGCAGGCGGCGCAGGTACCGAAAACGCTGACAGACCAACCTTCCAGGTGGGCGGGTGTGTAGAGAGGCATCCAGGTAAGGAGGTAGGTAGGGAAGAATCTGGGCAGGTACCAAGGTACCTGGGCAGGCAGGGAAGTAGGTAGGAATCTGGGGAGGTGGGGAAGTAGGTATCTGGGTGTGCAGTGAGGGAGGTACGTACGTAGGTAGGCAGGCATCTGGACAGTTAGGAAAGCAAGTAGGTTAGGAGGTACCTGGGCAGGTAGGTAAGGGGCTTAGGCAGACATGGAGGTAGGTAGGTGGGGAGGGAGGGTACACCGTGTGATTTGAGACACGGATTTAGACCAGCCGATCAGTGGGAACATGGCCAGCAGGCACCAAACGAAGCTCAGCTTCACATACCAGCAGGTTCTTTACAGGTAACCGCTTCAGCGTGTGTGCAGCCAGGAGACGAATATCACCTGGCACATGTATAACAGCCGCTGCTGCGCATCCTGTTCCTCGCCCGGTATGGTGACGGAAGACTGATGATCAGAGTCTCTTCCTCGCAGACTGATCACTGAGGGGGGGGGACTGGCACTAGCGTACTGATCTCCGCCCGGTGTCCTGAGGCCTCGTGACCAACCGTAGTACACCAGTACCAATACTTCACCAACCTCAAACGTGCTCCTGCTGAAATGCCCAGCCTTACTTCAGTCTCAGAACAGACCAAGCTCTTTACACGGTGCCCAGGCTGAACTCGGGAAAGACGTCCTCTATAAAGGAGAACTCGAAATAAAGCACATGCCACGGTTTAGGTCTCAGTACCAGTAATGTGCCAGTTAAAACTTTATTTATTTTTATTTAAAAAAAAAGGAAAAAATAAACAAAAAAACAAACCAGGAAGGAAAAGCTACAAACTCCCAAAGAACAGTGAAATCCGATTCTACACAAACTTTATTTTTCTTAAAAATACATTACCTTAAAATAACAAGAAGCAATTTTAAAGGATATATATGGGGGAGGAGGGAGGCGGGGGAGGGAGGGAGGGGTTTTAGCTCCTGTCTCATGAAAAGATACAGCCCAAAACATCTCTCTTGGAAGATGTATATAATGTGTGTAGGGTGTGTGTGTGTGTGTGTGTGTGTGTGTGTGTGTGTGTGTGTGTGTGTGTGTGTGTGTGTGTGTGTGGGGTGAGTGTATGTAGTGTAGAGGGCCATGTTTGAACCGAGGGCGCGGATCACCTGAGGAAAACAAGGAGGACAAAAAGCCTCCACACAGCAGTAATGCAGCAGTCATATGGGCAGAGAGAAGAGAGGGAGAGAGAGAGGTAGTAGAGAGAGAGAGAACGAGAGAGAGAGAGAGAGAGAGGTAGAGTGAGGCAGGGCAGCTACAGTATAAGCACCTAGAGGAGGAACACTAAGCAGCAGCTACCGAACCAAAGCAACAAATGACCCTCCAGTAGCAGTAGAACAGTAGGATCTGCAGGACATCTGCTTGCTAAAGCTAACCAAGTGAATGGGCACCGGCTAGCAACGGTAGCTAAAGCTAACCAAGTGGAGGAGGACTGGCACACCGCGGCAATCACCTGCTAGCTACAGAAGCTAAAGCTAACCAAACGCAACAAGCACGGGTACTTTCCAAAACATCCTCGGATCAGTTCAGAACGACAATCCAGGCCAGGGCTAGCTAAAACAGCTAAAGCTAACCAAGAGGATACGTACATGGGTCCACGTTCCTGCAGCGCACTTGGCCTCAGAGCTGAGACGCACCTGTATACAAGCAGCTGTGTGAACTGGGTGATCTGATCGTGAGTGGGCAGCAGGACGTACAGGTGTGGAGGTGGCATGCGTCTCTGAGATTCCAACACCCAATCATCCTCCATAAGCAGTGTGGACTCTGCGTCAGGGCATCACTCACACCTACACCATGTGTGTGAACAGGGCCCGAGTGACTGCGCTAGCTACAGTATCCAACGCTAACCAAGTATGCTCACTGCCTGCGTTACACTTGGCTTCAGATCCATACAGTGCACCGAAACCCACATACATGTGCTCCACAGGGGTCTCTAGTAGGTCTGCTAGCTGCAGCAGCTGAGGCTAATCCAGTGTATGCCACGAATGCATGGGCACTAAGGCGGCCGAGAGTTTCTGCATCGGACTCTACGTCAGATCAGAATGTGTGTGCGCACGTGCATGTGAGTTATATCCGCTTTCAAGACCTCATCGATTACCACTTCAGCTGCGGCACTACAGGGCAGAGAGCAGGTGACCAAGCGGAGCTCCGTAACACACGCTAGACAGGCTGCTGGATCATAAAGCTATGGAAACCCCATCCACACGAGGTCCAGAAGACTAAACTGAGCAGAGAGGTAGATTCTTAAAGATAAGGTGAAGAGAGGAAGCTCCACTTGACTGCCGGCAGAGACCTGCTCTACATGCATATTTGCCACACGCACGCTGGGGGGGCTTACGCAGGGGCGGGGGCGTCAAAGCTGCTTGCCGGCTCATTGCTACAGTGTGAATCCGAAAAAGCTTAGAGGGCTGCTAATAACCGGCGTTACCTCTACGCGTCTAGCTTACACAGATTTAGCACAATATACACATATACGAGTCCACTCACATTACAGGGAAAAGCCCAGGGCAAGCAGCTCTGACTCCGCCCACCAGAAACTCAACCGAGTGCTTCTAAATCCTGGCCCCTGAGTACCCCTGCCATGCTCTGCGGACAGCAGGGCTGCACAATACATCAGTTTTCAACCGAGGCTGCGATATCGGGATTTTCGATATTGACATCGCAGTGTCCTATACCGCGTGTGCACGGACGAACGTGCTCGAGCGAAGCAGGACAGTCCGCTAGGCACATACTGCGACCGCAACGCCAGCACTGTGCCCTGCTGTGCAGCCCTGCGAAACAGGGTGCTCCAGGATTGAGAAACATTAGTTCGGACAGTAGCGCCCCCTACATGCCAGACAAGAAAACCGAAGGCCAGAGTGCAGCCAGCAAGTGCAGGGAAACCCAGCACGTCCACCTTCGTGCCCAGGCCGCTGTACGGTGTGTGTGGGATTTCAGTGTGAGGGATTTGGGGCTGAAGACAGTAGACGTTTCTGAGAGCAGGTCAATATCAGAATAAAAGGGCCATCTCAAAGTCAGGAGGCGCCTGAAAGGAGGCGTGTGTATACTGCAGGGGCGGGGTTAGTTCTCGACAGGGCGAGCAGGGAGCGCAGAAGGTGGAGCAGGTGGTATCCCATCAGGCTGTGCAGGAGGAGGTGGGCCAGGATCTGGAACACAAGCCAACACACACAGTTATGACCGGGGACGGTGGATATGTAAGGATGTGTATCCCGACGTTAACCTGTCACTTTGAGCATCAGCTAAACACAGTAAACACTCACACATGCCGTTTGGGGCTCCGGGGTGCCTGGGGCCCATCATAGGTGGCATACCGCCAGGAGGGGGCCCACCAGCAGGGGGTCCTGGCATCATGCGGCCTGGAATAGGCTGACCTGGTCCGACCATTGGTCCTACATACAACCAAAACACAGAACGAGCATTAAGCGTGACTCTAGATTGTTCTAGTCGATCTGAAGTCGAATCTGAGGCAGTTTAGACACTAGTCCTACTCCACAGAACGACGTGGCTCTGATAAAGATCGGTTCTCCGTTCTCTCCAACAAAAACAAACGCCTTAAAAGCACAACCCTCAGAATTCATCCTCGGATCGGTTTATCTGTGCTGACCTGTCTGTGATGGGTGGTGGGGTCCCATGGGGTGGTGCATTGGGGGGTACCCAGGTCCAGGATGCCCGGGATGACCTGGGTGCATGCCCGGCGGCGGCCCGTGCGGTGGCGGTCCGTGTGGTGGGGGGCCATGGCCAGGGGGCCCATGAGGTTGAGCTCCATGGTGACCACCAGAACCCTGCTGAGCCGCAGCGGCTGCTGCCGCCGCCTGCTGTTCCATCTGCTGACGAGCCTTCATCTCAGCATACTTCAGCTGCTCCATGTGGAACGCCTGCCTCTCCGTCAACAGCTGCTGCCTCTGGAGCTCGAGCTGAAGAGGGGGAATTGAAGAACATGGTCAAAAAAGCCTGACGGTACAGCAGCGTCCTTACACCCGAATATACTTTCAGGTTTAACGATCCATTTTTGTGTTTTGTAGTCACAGTAGGCAAGAAGGAAGCTTCATTTAACTCAGCTAAGGAGATGCTAACAAGCTAACAGCTACATCTAATCACTTTTAGAGCTACACCTCAAACAGAAATATCTTGTGAATGAACAATTAACAGCCATTATCGCTGAATTAAATACGAAGACACAGCAGATTGTACACAGAAAGGCAGCCAGTCCTTTAGACACACAGGCTAATGCTAACTCGGTTAGCTAAGCTAACATTATGAGCTGAGCCATTTTCAGCTGGTAAAGACAGTCTGTGCCGAGGTTGCGACTAATACCAAGCGTGACCAAAGACGCTGAATACCTCGAATCAGGTTATCAGAACCCGCCATATAGAACTGCTCTGCTAAGTGATGCTGTGTGATGCTACGTGGGGCAGCCTTAAAGCACCAGCGTTCCCAGGCTCCCCCTCGTCGTCTCCATGTTAGTGCCACTCAGCGACTTGCTGACAGGATAGAACACTGAGCAGCCAACTCGTCTGTGCAACTCCTAATCAGAATGTTGCAATCCAGAAAGGAGTCCACACAAAAACGGTCTTATCGAATCCTGAGACGTCTAGAGGTTCTCTCGTCTACCGGGTACCGAAATAAACCCAGTACAGGCTGATCTGCGGCAGACACGGTGTAACGGCTCAGAGCGGACTTATATAAGGACCCGTTCTTCACGCACTATTTCCAGCTGCTAAACTGGGTTACTCGCTCCAACCGTGACACCTCAACATCCCGCACCGCTTCATCCGGTTCAAGTGTCAGGACAGCAGCTCTCTAGAGAGCGCCATGAGCACACACACAGCTCAGCCTGTGCAGTATCCGCACTGTAGGCTTTGGGCCTCCAACAACACCACTCACAAATTTAACATGACCGATTTAGTTAGGGTGAGGACCTTCTCCTCCGTCCACTAACCACGTCCAGCCTTCTCTCCTAATGTAGGCTATCAGCATGGGCATGTCTGGTCTCTCGAATTGGTGCTTGTGCTAACAGGCAGTGAAATATTCTACACCATCAATTAGCAGGGCGCTAACTGCATCCCTGAATCATCTCACGTGATTAGACGGTTTCTGACACTGATCCATAAACATGGACTACAGCACTGGGGAAGAGGGAGGGAAGGGAAGAAGGACAGGGGGAATGTCGACTGCGGTGAGGTTCGGGCGATGGTGCTGGAGAGTGTGGGTTAAATCCTCACCGCCTCTTTCTCTCGGTCCATTATAGTCTCCAGCTCCTCGAAGTGACGGAGCTTAATCTCCAGCTTCTTCATCTGAGTCTCCACCAGCAGAGCCACCAGAGACTTGATCTTCCTCTCCTCCACAGCAGCCAGGTGCTAAAAGAGAAAGAGGCCCTGTTAAATAATCCGGCGCTTTGCTGAAGACATGAAATAAATATTTACTGCCTCTATATAAAGACAGCGGTGGGGGACACGGCCAGGCTGGACACAGGACTGTCATACACTCAGATTTTGAGGAGCTCAAACTCATGAATATTCTCCGGTCTCTATTTCTGTTCATTTTAGGAGTTAAGAGGGACGACCATGTCATGGAACAACAGAGCGGCATTCACCGTCCCTCCCGCTGGGTGGTCCCCTACCTTGGCTTTGGTAGCGGCGGAGGCAAGCGCGGCAGCCGCTGCGGTAGCTATGTTTCCTTCTCCCACATCCAGCTCCAGCTTCTTCTTGCTCTCCTCTGTCGTCTCACCAGCTTCCTTCCCCTCCTCAGGCACCTCCATCGGCTCCTCCTTGTCTTTCTCTGAAACAAACATGATAATGGGCCATTGAGCAGCATTCCCGATAACGGGGTCCCCACTGGTTTTACTCGGACTCGTGTAGTTAACACTCTCCTCTTCAAGGGAACGTTTAGATCAGTGATCTACAGAACATACAGAGCTCAGAACACAGAACCCACATGCTGGGAATCTCAAACACTGTTTCTCCTGCAAGTACCAATCCTGCATTTCCAAAAAAGACGGGAAAACTCCCAAAACCTGTTCCGGAACAGACTCATTAATATGTACACCCCCCAAAATTGACATGCAACCACAACGGAGCTACAGAACCAACATGGTGGACTATGTGGAGAAATCTAGTGTTCCAGACTGGGAAGGGGATGCCAGCACTTTATTCCCTTCCCAAGGATCCCGTCTGTGTTACACGGGGGATGTTCATCTTTAAACCAGGCGGAAGTTCTTCCCATTCACCAGCTTCGCAATCCAGATTTCTGTTCCACCTTAAATGGTGCTGGAGTTACATTTTGGGACCTGTCCTAGCTGTAGCATTTAAGGTGGAACAGAAAATTCCTAAAACAAGCTGGAGAACCGGAAGTTCAGCTCCCACAGCTTTAATCCAGCAGTCAGCAACATTTTACTCCAGACCGTTTCCCAAACTCTCGGACGACATGGAGCAGCTCTGCTCAGCGTTTCACCCTGAAGAGACACTGATGGTGTATTTACCAGCATCGGCTCCTGCAGCCTTCGTCTCTCCTCCTTCACTCTCCTCTTCCTCGCGTTCGGGTTTCTCCGTCACTTCGTTCTTCACCTTCTCCCCTTCTGCCGGTTTCTCTGCCGAGTCGGACGGCTTCTCAGCCTCGTCTTTCGCCTCAGCCTAGCACACAATGCCAAAGCGTTAGAACAGCGGAACAGACGCTTCAGCTGTAGGACCGAAGGTTCCCTTCACTGAGACTCAGCAAGCGGAGACCGAGCTCACCTTCTCCGACTGCTGGCTCTCGGAATCTGTGTCCATCTTCTCAGGCTCTGCCGTTTCTGAGGGGAAAGGGGAAAAAGCCTCCATGTTATTACTAGTTGGACATTCTGACTTGGGCAACTGAGCTCCCCCTCAGCTTAGGGGTGAAATCTCTGATCTATAATAGATCAATTATTAAAGATGATGTAATCAGGATCAATAAAGTGAACACAATCCTGTTTCTTTAATTTAGTTTAATTATTAACTGTAAAACTGGTTTATACAAAGGAGAAATTAATACACATGCTATTTTTACCCCACTGTTCTGACACATGGGACAGACACGACAGAAAAATCAGCGAGCATCTAGCTCGTATTAACGAGAGCGGGAGGATACAATCGCGAAGAAGTTGAGTTTTGAGTTTATACACCGCTGCCCTCTCTGCATGTCAGGGATGAAGTCGGGTAATTTTTTTAATTTTTGAGATCAAATTTGATTTGTGCCAGCCATTTTACATAAACACCCATTAAAACAAGCTTAATTTACTAAACTGTGTGAACGAGAGCTAGAAGACCACTCAAGCAGACACGGCTGTGGAAACAGCAGCCGGTTCAGTGCCAGAGAGAACCCAGCATTTAATCAATAGTGCTGTGTGAGCAGTCAGACCAGCCCAGCAAGAGCGCCGTGCCGGACCGGCCGCCGTTATTCCGACTGATGCTGGCAGTAAAGGGAGAACAAAGAGCCGGAGCCGGAGCTCATCAGGCAGCTAACAGTTACTCGTGTCTGAGGATAAACCCCCTGTGACAGTCCAGGACAGACCCAAAAACAGGGAGAGTGCACCGACCCACGGGCCTGGGACTGAACAGACCTCCGAGCTAAGCACCAACCCATGGCCAGGAACTGTGAGCACAAAGCAGGGCACACATCTGATCAATACTGACAGTCTGATGCCAACGCCAGACCAGAGAGGTCTGCACACGGGTTAGTTCACATGGAGTTCCGCTAAACCAACACTGAAGCAGTGTTAGTGGGAGTTCAGGAAAAATCCAACGTACTCTCGACCAAGAGGCGTGAACGATCACGCGCCCCCAGTCACGTTTATAAACCAGCAAGCCCACGGACGGGCACCCTGCCTGGCAGAAAAGGGGCGTTATAGAAGCCCATCCTGAGGCATCCGGCACAGACTTGATTTCACCCCCAACTAAAAAGCCTGACGGTGCAGAAAGCACACCAACACCTGCGCAGGAGGCTGCAGTCAGATACCTGACAGGGCAGTTTTATTCCAGCTGGGCGTGTGCGGCTGCGTGTGCGGCTGCTGCAGCCTCGGTAGTAAGAGTGACGGGCGGGTAAATGTTTGTGCACACAGGAAAACCTAACAGAGCTCACATTAACTGACCCAGATTCAACCCCTCCCCCTCCAGTCCATCTGGCAGGGTCACTCTAATCCACAGTGCCCTACTCACTGCCCCTCGGCCATCCAGCCACATGGGCCACCCTGTGTGTAGCTCTGGGAGTGATGAGGGCGCGGTCTCAGGAGGACCATGCCTAAATCTCTCAGAGGCTGTGTGTAAAAGTGTCTCTGCACCCTGTCTCCGAGGGACTGTGCAGAAACGTCTTCCACCAGTCTCAGAGGACTGCGTCTAAACGTCTCTAACCTGCCTGAGGGACCATGCCTACATGTCTCAGAGGACCCACACATCGCTGCTCTGTCTGTTGTGTCTCAGACGGACCATCGCCAAACGTCCAAGAGTGACTGCGCCTAAATGTCTCGCCTCCGTCACTCTGGATTTTTTTATGATGTGAGTGACCAATCTGAGGGTCCAGGTTGAGACACATCTGGGAAACCGTACCACATCTCAAACCAGCTCCAAATGTGGCATGGATCAGACTTGCACAACCTAATTATGAAATTTAGTCTTGATACTGGATACGAAGAGACCCTCCCTGAACGTCCCCACCCAGGAACCATTTCTGAACACTTGCCTGCTGTATGAGCCAGAATCACTCAACATGCATACACGTTACCGATTAAAACCAACACAGTGGTGCTCTATCGCCCTCTGGTGGACATGCTGCAAAACCCTGGACTGTCGAGCCTCACGGCATGGCATTGGATTACTCCTCTACACCACCCAACACTGATCATCTCCTAAGGATCTTAACATGGGGAAACGTTATGCCCGCTGGGCGGATCTACATTCTGGAGTGTTGCCATGATTAAGGTGTGTACAGTGTCTCCAGTTATCTATATTCGGATGTTCTGTCGCTAGTACAGGACTCTGAAAGACGAAAGCACGGCAACATTGTCAACCACCTGGACTACAAACTGGCACTGCACGCTGGGCTACCAAACGAGTGGCTCAGTGTTTAATAAACGCTGCTCTATAAAAGCACAGTAATTAAAACACCAGCCCAGTCCAAACCGGACCTACGGACCTTCCCGTGGAGAGCTTACCCGTTTTCTCTGGCTCTTCTGGTGCAGTGCCGGCAATGCCACTGCTCTCCAGGCCAAAGGAGGGATCCACCTTCCCCGTGTTTCTGGCCGCCTCCTGCACCTTCTTTACATGGGCTTCCACCAGCTCTGCAGGAACTTCCTCACGCACCCGAGAAAACTCCTCTGCAGGGACAAGCAGAACAGAGACACCACACCATCAGCGGGATTAAGAGGCTACGGAGGTGGAATTCCACCATTCACCCACAGTTCTGTGTGACCACAACGCACAGTCTTTCAGAGAGAGGTTACGTTTAGATTTCAAACATTAAAATTAAAAACATGAAACAGCTACAACCCTCCGGAGTCTCTTCTGAACTCGCACTACCATATCCCCCACTCCCAACACACACCTAAGGCAGCCTTGGCAGCAGCAGCAGCCACTCTGGGGTCCACTACAGAGGCGAGGAAGGCCACAGTGCTCATGACGGGGTTTCCTGATTGGCTGAAGGGAACCGGCTGGTAGGCCAGGGGTCCGAGCGTGGCCTCCGAGCTCTCTAGGTACGGGTCCTCTATGGGCAGCCGGAGGAAATGCAGGATACATTCGTCCTGTGTGCGGCTCCCCACGTGCTCCGACACCTTGTTCCAGTCGTCCTTGTACATCTCCAGAGCCTGTGGCAGACAGAACAGCAGATTAGCCATCCCACTATTACCAGTATAAAGTTAAAGCATGGTGTAAACTAGTTCATGGATTAGCCAACCTTAAATACAGCAGGTTAATGAGAGTTCCACAAAAACTACAAATCTTACGCTGCCTGCAGGTGTGGTCTGGTAACAGTACTAGCCTGACTTGCAGCAATTAGACAGGTTCACTCTAAACAACAAACACTTAATAATAAAAATTTGGTTTTTTTTATGCTTGGTAAAGATCACACTATTATGACAGATCCTTAATTAAGTCACTCATTGGATCATGAACGGTTGGAAAAGCATGTCATCGTCATCTTTTCCACCACCACAGTCCTGTCAGGACATCTGGGATTTTTAAGGACAGGTTAAAGGAGCTTTTTAATAGACGCAGGAGGACGAAACAAAACTGTTAGTGGAAACACAGACAGACTACACTGTTACTGAGTTTGATTTAACCACATCCAGTACACGAGACTGAACATCCCTTCAACCTACAGATGAACTAGCAGTAGCAGCGAAGCGTGTCAGACAGGCATTGCACCGTAACGGTGCATGAGCAGGTGTGTACATGAGATTTCTCTTATTCCAAAATGTCAGATTATAAAGTTCAGGTTGATTTAGTGTTTAGAATACCCCACATGTCCTTGAAGTCTTAACTGGACGGGTGGGGGCTAGCGCTCTCCTGGCGGCTTCAGGGAAGCCAAGGGTAAACAAAGAAGAGCTATGCTAACAGTAGGGCTCCAAGCTAGCAGGTGTTCAGCGGGACAAAAGATGTACCACCGCCACCGACCGAGTGGAGGTCGGGGGGAGCCTGACAGGAGGTGTTCAAAGTGTTGAGAGAAAGTAAAGATGAGCATGAGGCCAGAAACATGAACACGAGTACACAAACGAAGCGCCCTTCTGCATGTTCTAACACACCTGCTGCGTTTAGTGCCCGCCAGAGGAGAGCGATCTGCTTTTCACGCTCTGGTGGAATGAAAAGGTGATGAGGTATCTCCATGTTTATGTTAAAGAACATTTGTGTGTGGGAGACTGGCAGTTGAGAAAGCATGCCGGTGGTACCAGACCAGTTTGACAGGCTCAGTGCTCATCATTGCACCTCCTGCTGTGAAGCTTGTCCAGGAGCAGATACGAATGACCAGGGCTGCTCTAGAACACGCTATGAGTCAAGCTACTTGTGAACAGCATCTCTCAGTCCGGCGTCTTACCTCCAACAGCAGCAGAGTTTCCTGTTCGGTCCACTCTCTGGTACTGCCCCCTTTACTCTAGAACACACAGACACTTCATTAGACATCTGGACCGCGGCGGTTACGGCCCATTAAATGAGGTCTTTAGAACACGGATGGGAGGGCTGGGACAGTTCCTCACCTTTGGGTTCTTCTTTGAGTACATGTCTGTTCGGAGGCCGAAGTTCTGCAGGTCTGTGGGCTTGTCTTTGCTTTTCTCTGGAAAGTTTAACATCTGCTGAGCAGGGGGAACCTGACAGAACAGGGAGAATCGGATCAGGACACAACTGGCCACAGCCTAAAACCCAATCACTGCTTCTCAAATAAACGTAGCTTCAGTTAAAGGGTCAGTGTGTAGTTCAGCTCATCAGCCAGGTTTGGTCTGCTCTTTTAATTCTAGTACTGGAGGCCATACTGGGCCTTTTATGGCTCATTTTACAGAGGGCCAAAGGCTCTGAAATCTTTATTGATGCAGGAGCTCATAGTGGGTTTAAAAAAAACAAAAAAAAACAGAACGTGCATTCAGACGGGAATAATATCACTAAGGAACTCTGGGAATAATTACATTACCCCAGCTCCTCCTGGAAAACCAATCCTGCCCCAATAGGGCTATAACCCACAAAACAAGCCCTCTGCTAACCACAGGGGTCTTAACTAGCAGAGGTCCAAACCGTTAGGTTTAGCTGCAAGGCTCACAAGATAATAACAGGTCACTGTCTGAATTACTGGATTCAATCGGAGCTGCACAGCTTAACAGACTGACCTGCGGAGGGCGGTGGTGAAGCGGCACAAGGCCTGAGGGAGTATCAGCCAGGACGTTGAAGTGGGAAGTAGGCGGGGGTCCCATGGGCAGCGGTCGGCTCTCTGCGTCCACCTGATAATTAACAAGGCCCCACTGTTCCAGGAACGCATGCACCCTGAAATACAGACAACAGAACCTCAATAAAACCCAACAATCAGAGAACCCTCAAAATACAGAACTCAGAATGACTCAAAGGCGTCTCCAGTGAACAGGCCACGCCCATATTTACTATTACTGTCTCTCATCGAGAACGGAGGTGGTCCACTGTTAAAGGAGATCTGAGCAAAGATTTCTAATGTGAAGGCACCCAAAGTCTTCACACACGAAAGCTATGCGGCCTGAAGGAGACCTCGTATCACAGCAGGTCACGTGAATAACAGATACCTGCACCTACCTCATCACAGCACACACGTCTCCGGTCAAGTTGCGTCTGCAGGAGGTGGAGGTGAGGTACTCCTGGGGGTTCAGCCGGTATGTGTCGATCATGAAGTTCCGATAAGCCAGATATCTGAGCAGAGAAAAGGCAGCACAGCTACAGAACACAGCACGAGCTTCGAGAAACACCCCGCCAGATTAAACCCTTTACACACGGAGGATCTCCCGCACTGAGAGCAGCTCCGGGAGACCGTTAGCCAGGACACACGACTTGAGGGATTTTACAAACGTGCTTCAGATTCAGGTCAGGATCACATTTCCTGCTGCCGCTCTTTTAGCTCACCTCATACATTACTTATTTCAAATCAATATAATAAAACACGCGTCCCCGACTTCTCTAACCAGAATCAGGTGGGGTCAGAAGGTCAGCCTAAACAGAACGAGCTGGCAACCCTGCAGCCCATCACAGCTTCTATACTGGCACAGACTTACATCTCTGGAGATTTGGATTTGTTCTTGCTGTTGAAGAACTCTGGTAAGGCCCGCCTTTCGATTTCATGGATACTAGAGAACAGAGAAAGACACACCTATGCATCAGCACCATCAGAGAAGTCCGATCTTAAACCCAGTTAAAAAAAAAAATAATAATAATAAATAAAAACACTTCACAGTACGTGCTGCTGTTTTACAATGAGAGAGAAGCTCTTACGAGTTGTAGTCGAACCAGGCGGAGTAGCTGGGGATGACGATGTGATGGGTTTGCTCGGTCACGTTGTCTTCGCTGGAGTCGATCAGACGGTTCACCTCCGCTTTACCCTGCTCTTCATCGTCCTGTTACAGCGGCAAAGCAGACGTTAACCTTGGAGGAAGCTCTTCATTAACTCCCAGCGTGAGCTCTAGAACCAAACCCACCGCTGATAATGATTCTACAGTAATTTACTGGAGAGGACATCAATAAACGAGAAAACAATTCTAACAATAATTAAGACGGAAAATTATGGAGAAGGTTTAATACGTAGAACTTAATCTGTAATCCGTACGGACTCAAACAGAATCTGCACAAAACCACACTTAGTACATCCTAATCATAAGCCCCACCCCCTCCACTGATGGAGGTATCTGTGAAAGAGAGGCTCAGTAGAGAGCGAGAAGCCAATCAGCTACAGAGTTCCAGAATACCCGCTACAACAGAACCCTTCATCTGCTGACACTGAAGCATCAGCACCACTACAGGGAGCGGGTTCACAGCCAGCCAACAAGGGAGCCCCTGAAAAGCCCGGCCCTGGCTACACCTGTAGTATTAACCTTAACAAGGTGTTACCTCTGTAGCCTTAAAACGAGCACCTGTAGATTTTCACTTGAATGAAACAGACCCACACTAGTGTGCTTACCTTGCCACCAGATGCTACGGAGCCGTCTTCCTGTTCATCTAAACAAGAAATCAGGAGGGGAGAGGTGTTAGGGTCAGCCAGATAACCAGGACAGGTTCATATGAGCACACTTGTTTTTATTAATAGCACTCGGCACCCAGGGGGCGCTCTTACCCAGATCGGCCACGGTCCCTCCCTTCACCGGGGCATTCTCACTGTCTTTCTTCTGATTCACTGCAGGGAAACAGCAAAGCTTAGCAAGAGCAGGATGTGGGGACGACCACAACCAACAGCAGCAACAGCACCACAAGTCTTCAGCAGAGCTGAACGAGCCGAGTCTCTTCTAATGAGCAGAGTCTCTTCTAATGAGCAGATGGGTCACTGAGGGGGTAGGAAGGGGCGAGCAGTGCCCGCACAGCCCGTCACCCTTCAAAATGACCCATGAATGTGTCACTAGACCTGCCAAAACTTCACAGCCTTCATTTCCTCACGTACGTAATCAAATCAGCTGGCAACTAAATGGCTCCTCGACGTCCCCAGGTGTTTCTCAGGCCAGGTAGGACTGGCGTGACGCCACTGCTTACTGGAGAGGCAACAAAGCAGGACGGCAGCCTCTAGATCGAAACCCTCCAAAGTCTGGGAGCAGTTCACACGCCACTCTGTTACTACTCACACTCCGTTATCTACTGTAACGCCTGCAGTTTTAATCACAGCTAGAATTTTTTAAAGGAGATATATTCATTTCTTAAAGATCTGGTAGCAAATGTATAAAACCCTTGAATCTCAAGCGATAGTTAAAGGCTGAGGGCTGCATACGAGTTATTCAGCACCTGAGCGGTGTCTGAACCGAATGACTGATTACTCATTTCTACGGCCGACAGTTTATTGACTCAGAATCGAAATTTGATGCAGCTCTATTGTGCAGCCATGAGATGCACAGTAAAACTAATTAATTGTTTCCAAATGTTTTTCTATTTTTTGTCAGATCCAAATATTACTATATTTTATTTTTAAATTGAAGTTGGATTCCCTTTTATGGTATTACCATTTACATGTCTGCTTATATTAATGTATCTCCCCTTAATAATAACAATAAAATTCGAATAATAAAGTCTAAACAGTCCTCCAAAATGGGCCAAGTTATATATTCAAAAATAAAAAATCCCCACACACACACCACCACACTGCTACAAGCGCACGAGAGGGAGAAAATACCCAACTGACTTTCCTGAACAATGTTAATTTGCCATGTACACTGCAGTAACTTAAGAGAGCCGGCCCTTTTACAGTCTGTGAAGACTAATCAGTCCGCCGTTTCTGGCTGTAAGCTTTAACACAGCCTGTTAGACTGTCTAATGTTATTGTGCCATCATGCTATTCATTTCCACCTCTGGAAAGAGGAGATAACTGAAGATGCAGGGTTTAATAATTGGAACACCTGTGATCTGAAAATGACACTGTCCAATTACTAACTGGACGAACACAGCCGACCGCTCAGCCCTAATAGCTGCTGGTAACGGCGGTGACCGTGTAGCTGCTTCAGGTCGCGTGTACATGATACGAAACAATGTGGATTAAAAATCCCTCACCGGTTTTCGGCAGAGAGACCTCCTCCATTCCTGGCACAGGAGAAGGATCCTCCATGTCCTTGGTGAGATCTTCATCCTGCTCATCATCGTCTCGGTGACCACGGCGTTTCCAGTGCGGTCCTGGGTTTCTGAGAGCCCAGAAAAGGAAAGGTGAGCCATTCCTAATCTATACTCTAATCGAATCACTGTAGGGCCCAATCCTATTTCACCCCTCACCCTGATCACTTCGCCCTACCGCTCCGCTTTGCGCATGGTGGTCTCGATTGATGTTTAGATGGAGAGGTAGGGCGAAGTGTTAGAGCGACATGGCCCTTCAAACTGAGCTGTTTCAGATTTTTCATTTCGCTGGTCGTACCTAGCGAAACATCCCATTCCACCTTAAATGGCAAGGAGTGGCAGAAGTTACATTCCGGTACCTACGGATGGTACCAATGGCTGCACCATTGAAGATGGAAAGGGGAAATTCGATTAAGAAACTGGACAGTAAAGAGCTCAGTTCAGCTTCATATCACTGAAGAATTCTGGGTGATGGTAAATAATTGGGATTTGGCCTAAGCTTGAGGGGGATCTATTCCAGTATTCCGGTTTTCCTGTTTCCTTTAGTGTGTTGTGGCTTTATATGCCTGTAAAGATCCCCCTTAAAATAGTCCACCTTTACTGGCAGTCAAACAGACGGGATCGCTGGGTCTGTAGCACCACCGCTAAAGCTAACAGAGGTAGACGCGTCTTGACCGCTCACCTGTATGTGAGTGGGATTCTAAGTGAAGTAGATTTTGGGAACCGCTGCTTTAAGAGGTGGTGCCGGTGAAGGTGGAGGTGATTACCCTTTCTTGCCGCCCTTCTTGCGGGACTCCACGGGAGTGCTGGGTGGGGACGGAGAGCGGCGCCTCTTCTTTCCTCCGGCCATGGACTTTCGCTCCTTACGATCGGGCGTATGGGAAGACTGATCAGTAACCATGGTGACGGAGTGAGGGATGAGAGAAAGAGCGAGAGAATGCAAGAATGAGAGAATGGAACGGTACCACACACAGCAGGGACGGGAAGAGGGGGCTGACGTAGGGACACAGAGGGGAGGAGGGGGCAGAGGATGAGGAAGGGTGGAGCAAGGAGGAAGAGCTACAGAGCATGGGTGACAAACACGTACGTACAGGGACACGTGTACGAGCCTGGGGCTGTTTCACAAGAGGGGTGGGTCTCAGTAAGGGTGGGCAACACGGCAGAAACACCTCAACGTAGTGGGGTACCAGGACGTTCCTGAGGTGTGATGTTTGTGCCCTGCTCATTTCTCTGCACTGCGTGTAGCTGAACAGCGCGGTTCACAGCTCCGCGTGGCTCTCCTAACCCTGTGTTCACACTACCAGGACTGGGAACAGCTCTCCGCTGAACATGGAAGAGCTCATCACCAAGTTTCCTCTTTCCCAAGTTTATATGAGGTGTGTGTACATGTACATCTGTAGGAAAATGAAGTACTGTTGGTGTGGCTGATGAGTTAGGTCACATGATAGCTAGCTAGGTTAGCCAGGACGCTAGCTGGTCAATAAAGCTAGTCAAACGCAAGCAGTTCGCTTTCATTCAACAATAAGTAGCAGCAGAAGAAGAGCCTAAAGCTGAAGCAGATGAAGAAGCAAATGAAGATGAACTTTAAGATGAAGAAACAGAAAATGAACTACCAGAGGCAGCAGAAGAAAAAAAACAAAAAAAACAAATGGCAAAACCAAAGCAGATAAAGAACCACCAGAAGCACCGAAAGAAGAAGCTGAAGCAGATTAAGACGAGGAAGCTGAAGAAAAAGCTAAAGCTGCAGCACTAGCTAGCGCTCCAAGACCTCGTACACACGACACCGTGAGCAGCCTCAAACACACGAGACAAACTTGGGGTGACGAGTGACCCATCTCCTGCTAGCGTGAACACGGGTTAGGATGTTAGGACGCGTTAGGGCCATTCCATTCACAATCTTCTCTGCTTTTACGGAAGAAGTTCCACTTTCCTGATCCAATAAACATTATCCCATTAAATACCTACGTTTAATTCAGTCTTATCCCCAGAACATCACATCAAACACAAACAGGCAGGGCTGCTTCAGAAGAACGCCATCAAAGTGAGAGTAGCCGGGCTATAGATCAGATACAGGCTACGATACAAAAATAAATAAATATACCCCTGCAGGCGCACCTCAACAGTCTGAAACCACCTAGACACATTACAGGGCTGCCACTTATTCTATAACAATTAATTCACAATTTAAACCAGAACAAAAAAAATAAATAAATCACAATCTCCCCCCAAAATCTTCCAGGCTTTATGACTTCAGAGATAGTAAGAACATCTGCCCTCTTTCCACATTTCAATCCCCCTCTTAAAACTTCATAACATAGGCAAGACTAAAAACCGCAGCTCTTACAGCTTCAGAATTAAAACTCTGACATGCAAGTGATTTATCTTTTAGTCCTAGATCAATCTGACGCCTGGCACTGCCACCATTCCAAACCCTGACCGCCTGCTAGATCTCTCCTTAAGAAAACAAGAGCAGAGATCTTCACGCAGGCTACTGACGAAGTACTGACGAAGCTCACAAACTCAGAAACCTCCGCGACGGCAGTTACCATGACACTGCCATCATAGTCATACAGCCTGCACCCAGTCTGCAGTTCACATAAGTGGAGTAAACTCTGGCCGACAGGAACGCCCTGGAGCCTTCCCCATAGGGAACATGCTTCCGTTTCAGCCGTAAGTGATCTAGTTAACTGAGGAACCCCGCTTTGTGAAATGCCCTACAGGCGGCCGATGAGCGAACTGACTCACCTCCTCCTCTCTGGGGAAGATGCGCTGTCTGAAGCTCACCGGCTTCCTGTTCTCGTCCACCTCGTAGTCTTCCTCGTTCATCCATTCGTTGAACGCGTCCGTGTCCAACACCCATTTGGCATTCACCTGAAACAAAAAGGTCTTGAATAACGTGGGCCTATTTAGGTCCGCATCGCCGTGTCCGGCAGCTTCACCTCTCGTTACGATAATTATCCCCTCCACTGGCAGCTTGGCACACACGTACCATATCTCCTCCACCCACAGATCAAGTGAGCTATATAAGCAGATTCAAGCAGAACACTCACCCTCCAAGGCTTCTCGGAGCTCGGCGGGTCCTCGACCTCTCCGTCCACGTCACTGGTGGACACCCAGGTATCGTAACTGAACGGACAGCAGAGAAGGAACCCATTTCATCATACAGCCCTTAGAACCAGCACAGACCAGCTTCCCTTTAATCTAACCACACCATGATAACGTGTTACAGTTCTACACACCTGTCTGGGTAATTGCCCCAGTGCACCAGCACCTGTTTGTCTTTCCGCATAACAGGACGCAGCCACTCCTCTGCAAAACAGAACACGGACACCATCAGCATCAGTGAATCAAGCACATTATGACACAGGACTTCCAACTGTGACCACCGCACACTCAAACACCCGGGGAGAAACGTTCGACAGCTGCGAAACTCTGCATGCGGTTACGTCTGGTGGATCTGTGGACTGGTTACGGGTCACCCCGTCGAGTTTGAGCCCTCGTGGTGAGAGCTTTGATCCTGCCGCTGCCCCAGCCGCTGGTGTGGTGATCTGAGCAGTCATCGCGTACGACAGTCACCCTTTAGTAGTGATGAGGGACACTAACAGCTCAGCGATGTGTGCAGGATGTCACCCAGCCACGTGTTCCCACTTCATGGCAGGACCTTCCGGCTGGCATCCCTCAGAAGGATAACGCTCGCCCACACAAGGAAAGAGTTTTACAGGAACTTTTCCCCAGCATGCAACTCTTCCTTGTCCCTGTCCGCCAGATTCATGGGACCAGCCAGGGAGACAGCTTCGGCAGAGCATGCAGGATGCCATAGGGCTCCCGCATGCCTCCATGCGCAACCAGATCTCATCATGTACCCAGGCTGGAGGCGGCCCAACAGGGTCCTAGTGCCTCCAATCAGCTGTATAGTTCTCCCCTGTGAACTTCTTTACTCTAGCGCTGTAATCACTCACATGGTCCACCACAGTCACACACATTCAGACTCGCTGCATTCCAACAACTCCTTCCAGCTGTGCTTTTGTTCTTTATCAATGAATTTATAAATGCTGCTGCATAACATTTATTATATGAGCATTATTAATTTTAACCCTGGCCCTGGAGGCTCCCTGCAGCTCTGATTGTTGACGAGCTGATACATTGAATCAGGAGTGCTGGGAGCAGAGAAAGCCTTTACCTCCAGGACCAAGGCTGAGAAACACCGATTCAGTACGACTGTAGAACTGACCTTCCTCAGACTGAGACGGGGAGGGACAGATGATGTGAGTGGCTTTGGACTTGTCGTCGGTGATGGAGCCCTGGAGAAGAAGAGAACTGTGAGACACGTCTCTAAACACGAACACTGTCTGACTTTGGCTGACTGATTATCACGGATGACTCAGAATTAAAATCTGTCTACATTCCCTTTCCTCTGTCAGGAGCTATTTTAAGGAAGAGAGGAGACGTGCCTTAACTGAACAGATCTGTAGACATGTAGGGCTAAACGTGGAGGAGCTTAAAAGGAGCTCTGTGAGCAGAGCTGAGGTCGCTAACCTGATGTCTCTTGACGATGTCTTTGAGTTTGCCTGCTTGCTTTTGGTCCACGTCAGATGAAATGTATACGACAGGTCGAGTCAGGCAGTTGTTCTGCAGGAAACAGAGGCAAGTTAAAGAGCATCTGAGCCACTCCTGCAGACCTCTAACCTGGAGCTCGGCTGTGGAGGTGCTTACCTGAGCCAGCGTCTTCTCAATGTTCATGAACATCTCCACGTTTCTGTCCATTCTGGATGGATTCTGCAGATCAAATCTCCTCCTGAACACACAGCAAGATGAGAGAGGATCTCAGAACATGCTTTAAAGGAGCCATACGGAGAGAGTGCACAAGCCTCATTCCTAGACAAGGACAGTTTCCAGGATACGGGCCCTTTAATTACACCACTGCGCCTACTGTAGACATAAGCTAAGGAGCACTTTAAACAAAGACCCTTTAAATAAACAAGTAAATTCATTTAAAACGTGATTTAAGAATCTCAGGTGGGAGTGGCTACTGGATTTAGGTCCCCTCTTCATTTCAGACTAGAGCAGCAAACTCCTTTCAGCCTTTAGTAATTAACCCATGTTTTATTTTAACTTGAACCAGCATGTCACTAGCATCACGACTGGCTCAATTCACAGCCACCAGTCAACATCGAATACAATCAAACTTCTTTTGAGGCAGCCACCAGGGCCCCAGACAGAGGCAGCCACCAGGGCCCCAGACAGAGGCAGCCACCAGGGCCCTGGTACATAAGTCAAGTCTACAGGCATCCTGCAAACATGCTACATGCTGGCATAGCACGCATCACAAACGAATTAAAATGGGGTCGTCCTGATTATCCCACACCTGGTCCAGCTAAATTTGTTAATATCAGAACCGATATCCGATCCTAATATCAGATCAGTGCATGCCTAGATTTTACCCAAAGAAAACACATACATATGCTTCCGTGAGCTTCCAAACTGAAGAAACTCCTTTCCAAGTCAAATCCGGAGTTAAGTGGGTGTGCTGGGAGCAGGGGAGGGGAGTAGTGGGACACCAGCACCAGGTTAGGAAACCAGTGCACCAAGGCATCCCAGCCACTGCACCCCTTCTGTCACCCCACTGTTATTCCATATCTTATCTTCAGAGAGTCAGATTCCAAACGGATGCTGCCCTCAGCTTTTACATCTAGTTAAGACATACAGTGAAACGATGAAGCACTCACCAGCCCTGCTCGCTCTTAAACTTGTAGGCTGAGCCCAGAATGTGACATAGGGCTCCAGCTGGCTTGAAGTCCAAGAAGCTCTTTGCCTAAAACACAAGACAGACCAGAAAGTGTCTGCAAATATTCAGACCCAAGCACTTCCAGAGTCCGACTTAGTCTGTTCTGTAGTTCTGGGATTTAAAGCATCTTGGAATTGCCAACAAACATATAGGAATCGGCAAAAAGGCTAAAACACCAACAGCGTCACATACAGAGAGGAACATCGTGCACCGTAAAGACATTTGGAGCAGTTTGTGAAATATTCCAAAGACAGATCTGTACACAGTGGTGGTGAAGGTAACCAGACGTCCCCTCTAAAAGCTCCCTCACAGGAAGTTCCTACAGGAGGTGGTTCTGAATACGCTGCCTGATGTCTGAGACGCTGTTTATGATAGTGTGGAGAAGATCTCAGCCTTAAACTCCATTCATGGTGGAGGGATACATCCTGCAGGGCGCTGTGAGGTCAAATAGTCCCCCAAAGGAACTTAGTATTTCCAGGTTTTCCAGATTTTCATCATCATTCCATACACACGGGTAGGCTCACTGGGGGGTTAGGATAGTCAATAAAGGGTCTGTGTGTGTGTTCCTGACACGTAGAACCCTGGTTCCTGTCACCACCACTCCTTAGGAAAACAGCATCTGTGATACAGCACTTACCGGCAGTTTGGTGAGGGCCGGGTTGCTCACCCTGCGCCCAAACGCGTCCTCCTGAAACTGGAGCAGCTGCACCACCAGCCCTGCCAAAGACTTACACGACGGAGAGTCTGCCTGGACATACTGCAGAAACAACAACAACAACATCATTAATCACAACAACACTACTGATCAGTCCTGACTCCTGTGCACCGATGCTCCGGAGGTATCCTTACACCGTCTCCCTGTTTACACAGCAAGAACTGGTCTAATCCATCTCTCACCTTCCCCAGAACTTCTGGAACCGTGTATTTAGATATTACACGAAAAAACAACAGGTTTCAAACGATACTGGGTCTTTAACCAGGACACAAAAGTTAAAAATATATAAAACATTAAACAGATTAGAGTATGAATATGATCCTACCTACTGCACTATATGGTCAGACTAGCACAGACACAGAGACCTGCAGTCCTACCCCTCGTCCTCCAGACCATCTGAATCATTTCTGAACTCTTCTAAAATGACCAAATCTAAAACCCACAGCTACCCAACACCTACCACCCTACCAAACACCTGAACTGGTACTCAACAGCTGCTTCTATCATGAAGAACGTGGCCTGAGTTTGACCAACTTGGCTGCAGCTCAAAGCTTACAAACACAGGGCAAACAAAAGCCAACCTGCTGCTCACCACACAAGCCTAGACCAGGAACCTGAACAGAGGGGGTTCAACACCACACACAGCAGATAGGCCCCGGAGTCGGGCAGCTTTGCTCGCTACATCCACCTTAATGTTCAGTAAACAAGCAGAAATAAAGCTAAATGAATTAAGCTGCTTTGAATTAGCTAGCTAGCAAACATGCTAATAACGGCTACAACTAAACAGTAACTTAAAATACTTCACAACCAGAACCGAACTTACACTCGCAGTTAACAGCAGAGAGAACACACGTCCTAATGAGAGTTAATTAAACTATATCTGTGCTCATTAGCACGGCCGGCTAACCTCCTCATTCAGCACACTAGTCAAAACATTGAGCCTGTTAGCCTAGCTTAGCTAACCCGAAATTCAGCCGAATTCCGCCCGAACTAAGCTTACAAAAACAGAAAACACACCCTCGGTTATGTGGAAATGCGACCTAGCGAAGAATAAAGCGGCCAGACAGAGCCCAGATCTTTATTTCGCCGGTAAAGCTGCGTGTTGCTCGGCACCACCTCACGTTGTTGTGACCGGACTCTATTGTGTGTTAGCGCGGGCCGCGTTAGCTTTAGCGCTAGCCTTCAATCTGCCGTTGGGTTTAGCATTAGCATGCTAACCTTTTTGTAGTGTTTTCCGATCCACAGCCGCACCGCCTCCAGCTGCGACACCGTCTCTCCACTCTCCCAGAACTTAGCGGACGGCCCTCCGTCCTTTTTCCTGCCGACAGAGGCTCCTGTTCCTGCCGCTCCGGTCCCGGTTCCCCCCGCCGTTCCGCCGGCTGTTCCCGCTCCGGTCGCCGCCATCCTCGCGCCGCTCAATGCAAGTCCGCGCCAGGCCGCGCGCTGCGCTCCTTTACCAATGGCGAGGAGCCTCGCGGCGTTAAAGCTGCAGCGCCCCCAGCGGCGGAGCAGAGAAACAGCAGCCTCAGCGTTTATTTATTTATTTATTCATTCATTCATTCATTCGTTCGATTATTTATTTATTTATTTTCTTTCTTACTTACATATTTATCTACTTTATTTACTGAAAAAAAAAACATGATTCAAGCTAAGATTTTAAAAATTTTGTAATTTCGCAAGCTGACCTATCCGTTCTCACATCCTCACATCTTTCAATCATTTACTTTATACAAAATAAAATAGAATTTACACTCGTCAAAAGATATCAAAGTATCTGCTCCCAGTGTGGGATTGGGAATGTTGTTGGGAAGGAAGATAAAGGTTACCAGGATCAATAAATGATGATATGTGATCAATATTTATTGAGCTACACGTACAGATACACATACAGAAGGCCCAGGTCAAGATCTGGGACTCGGCAGCCCCCCATAGGAGCCTTTATGGATGACCTAACAGTCACGACAACGTCTGTTCCAGGGTGCAGGTGAAAGGCTCATCACATGGGTAAGGATGAGCTTTAAGCCCGCTATGGCCAGGTCACTGGTCCTGAGGAAGGGTAAAGTGTCTGACCGGTTCCGTTTTGCCCTGGGGAGGGCCACAGTTCCATCAGTGACCAGTCAAGAGTCTGGGTAAGATCACTGACAGCGCCCTGAAGGACTCAGCTGCCATCCAGCAAACCAAAAGTGAACTATCCACCTGGCTCAAAACGATCCACAGGTCTGGCCTCCCTGGAAAATTCAGAGCCTAGATCTACCAGCATGAAAACCTGACTGTGTCCTTTTCAGGAGAGAACGTAGCACTGGGCGGAGCAGCGACGCAGTCCAGCCTTTATTCCTCTGCCTTTGCATCCGCTGCTATTGATGGAAACCGAGACGGTGTATTCTCTCATGGTTCCTGCACGCACACCAGCAATGACCACAGCCCCTGGTGGAGACTGGACCTGCTGAAACAGCACAAAGTCTTTTCCATCGTCATCGTCAACAGGCAGGACGGCGTTCCTGAAAGGCTGAATGGAGCTGAAATCAGGATCGGAGACAGTCTGAACAACAACGGCAACAACAACCCGAGGTAACAAGACGGTTCGGTCATCATCAATAAACAGACACCACCTAATCAATATTAGCCTCTAAACATACTGATACCTTCCCACCTTCTGCTCCATCAGGTGTGGAGTGATCAGCACTGCCAGTGGGGATCCTACCTTCACTGTGGACTGTAAAGGGATGGAGGGCCGCTACATCAACATCGTGATTCCGGGAAGGAGCGAGTACCTCACGCTGTGCGAGGTGGAGGTGTACGGAGTCCCTCTGGTCTGAGGACCCTCTTGGCGTTTATGATTACAGGGTGGTGCTGATCAGGGTTATTTCTCCGGTGGTTGCTGGCTGTGATTGTACCTCATTAATTTGAACTGGGCTTACAGTAACTCACATCCCTGTCTCCATGGATACAGAATCGGCCGAACCGGCTGTACATGGTGATACCGTATCTCCCTTCAGGTAGGGTTGGGCACCAACTGAACTACGTTGCTACTACCGAGTGCCAATTCATGTAAAATGAATCAGTGCCCAGTTTGATTCAGTCCACCTCCCAGATTCTGGAACAGTTCTAGATTAAGAACGGAACCAATTCCGATACTACTGTTCTAGATACTGGCGCTGATCCAGGCGATCCGAACGTGAGCGGTACCCAACCCTACTCTCTGTACGCTTTAATCAGGTGGAGTGAGTCATGTGGGTTACTGGGAGCTCGGTTCTCTGATACCCCCTGGTTTACCTGTGTACTGTACCTGTGTTTGATCAGGTGCTGCTGTTGTTTGATGATGTGAATAACCTCATGTATTTCTGGGCACATGGTTCCTCTGTTACCATAGTAATTACACTGTACTGATGTGTTTGGTTGATCATGATTCATCTGTTGGGTAAATAATAAATGTAGTCAGCTCTGGACTCTGTTGCCTGTTGGAGAACCAATTACGGTTCTACATCTCACTTATTACAGTCTACACACCAACTGGCCACTTTATCAGAAACACCAGCCTTGTGGTTCCACCAACTGGCCACTTTATCAGAAACACCAGCCTTCTGGTTCCACCAACTGGCCACTTTATCAGAAACACCAGCCTTGTGGTTCCACCAACTGGCCACTTTATCAGAAACACCAGCCTTGTGGTTCCACCAACTGGCCACTTTATCAGAAACACCAGCCTTGTGGTTCCACCAACTGGCCACTTTATCAGAAACACCAGCCTTGTGGTTCCACCAACTGGCCACTTTATCAGAAACGCCAGCCTTGTGATTCCACCAACTGGCCACTTTATCAGAAACGCCAGCCTTGTGGTTCCACCAACTGGCCACTTTATCAGAAACACCAGCCTTGTGGTTCCACCAACTGGCCACTTTATCAGAAACACCAGCCTTCTGGTTCCACCAACTGGCCACTTTATCAGAAACACCAGCCTTGTGCTTCCACCAACTGGCCACTTTATCAGAAACACCAGCTTTATCAGAAACACCAGCCTTGTACTTCCACACACTGGCCACTTTATCAGAAACACCAGCCTTCTGGTTCCACCAACTGGCCACTTTATCAGAAACACCAGCCTTCTGGTTCCACCAACTGGCCACTTTATCAGAAACACCAGCCTTGTACTTCCACACACTGGCCACTTTATCAGAAACACCAGCCTTGTGGTTCCACCAACTGGCCACTTTATCAGAAACACCAGCCTTGTGGTTCCACCAACTGGCCACTTTATCAGAAACACCAGCCTTGTGGTTCCACCAACTGGCCACTTTATCAGAAACACCAGCCTTGTGGTTCCACCAACTGGCCACTTTATCAGAAACCCCAGCCTTGTACTTCCACACACTGGCCACTTTATCAGAAACACCAGCCTTGTGGTTCCACCAACTGGCCACTTTATCAGAAACGTCAGCCTTGTACTTCCACCAACTGGCCACTTTATCAGAAACACCAGCCTTGTGCTTCCACACACTGGCCCCATTAAAGCCCCACTGTGTGAGTGTGTGGTTCCAGGCTGTAGCCTCTGTTACCGTACAGTTTACCAGGCCTCCTCAAACCCACTCAGTCTAGTCCAGTTTCTGACCACCGGCCGCTGCAGCCCAGATGTTATTACCCACAATCCTCCAGTAGTTAGACATTAGAGGGAGGAGCTGTACAGAGACAGGTACAGAATACCTGGTGGTGTACCGTGTTCAGCACACCATCATTAATACAGATGAGTCCACGGCTGTGGGAATGAGAGCCTGTCCGGTTACAGCAGACCGACTCCCTCAGCGACTCCAGCAGGTCCATCTCTGGAAGGGGACAGGTGCCAAGACTTCATGTGGCCACTAGAGGGAGGCAAGGAGCCGTCTCCCAATCTCAACTACAGGAATTCACAGGAGGGAGCTCTATCCAGAACTTCCAGAGTTCCTCAGTGGTCAGTATTGGGTTCTCCTCGCAGAGTGCCGATACTGTAGTCCATCTGTTTCTCTGTGTACTGTATTACCCTGTTCTTCAATGGTCAGGACCCCCACAGGACCCCCACAGGACCACCACAGAGCAGGCACTGTGTGGGTGGTGGATCATTCTCAGCACTGCAGTGACACTGACTGTTGGCCGTTGCTCGTCATCCCGTTTCTCCTGCCAGACTCAGAGAAGCATGTTGGCCTGGGATGAGACGGCTGCGGTTGGAGCTGTAGGGTAGCAGTGTTCTAGACGCATGGCATGTACAAAAGGTCACTCTTTGTGGAGAACCAGAAGATTAGCATTCTTTCTTCATCATGCCCCCGAGCATGTTCTGGATCCCGAGAGCGATTTCATTCCGGTTACTGTAATACCTATCTGGTTCCTGGTTCCTCTCCGAGGATCATTAATGGTCCGGATTGATTTTGAAGGTGCCTGTGGATGATGAACGTGTAAAGCTATGTGGTGCTATTCTACCAAATACAATCAGATCAATCATCCACACACAGACCTCACACGGAGCTCTGGCCTTTAGAGCGCCACCTACTGCTGAGTGGCTAAAACCACACACACCCAGGAGCAACAAAAAGACTTAGCGTTGCCAGGCACTAGTGAGGTACTTGGCAAAGCCGTGTTCCAGGTGACTTGATCCAGGTGTTCATGTTGTCCAATAGCAGCGTTAAGGGACGTTTGTCTTGGACCGTCTTTGTTTTAGGCTTAAACTGTCCAGCTAACTTGGACATCCAGGGCCATGTCTCACAGGCACATTTGGGGTTAATGGGGTTCACCTTCCTGGTTCTGTGCCTTGCTGAGGCAGAATGGCTTGTGTGGTCAGAGGATCTTCAGAGCTGTGTAGTTCTCCTCTCAGTGTTGGCTCCTGGTCCTTCTCCTCCGGTGGTCCATCGGTTGGCTGGCTGCTCCTGGTGGGAACACTTTGTTCTGATGGTCAGGTGAGGGAATTTAGTCTTGTCCTTCTGGGTGGTGACGTCTATCCCAGCACTCATTGGGCAGAAGTCAGGGAACACCCAGGACAGGCATACATACACACACCTAGGGGGGCAATTTAACATCTCCAGTTCACCAGTCTTTGGACTGTGGGAGGAAACCGAAGGAGGAAACCCACACGGACACAGGGAGAACACCAGACACGCGAGCCGGGACTCCAACCCAGGCCTGTTCCTGTAAGGCAACGGTGCTACCCACTGTGCCACTGTGTTGCCCGCTACCGTGACAGTCAGAGGTCTAGAACCGTCTTGATATGATTCAGCAACCCAGCAAAAACGTCCCTGCTGCTGTCTCTGTCCTTATTATTTCAGTAGGTGTAGGTGTATATGGCATACAGTGAATCTCCACAGAGGAGGGAAACACCATACACCATAGAGAACCAATAATAAAAGCCCACCACACCGAAACCGAGCCCCCCGTTAACCGTACCTATGTAACACCTCCACCTGGGACTGGATTGGGCATGGACTGGACCAGGTTCTGGATGTAGCCACATCAGTGTTCAGACTCTCTCACATCTAAGAACAGGTCCAGATGTGGTGGAGGCCTTCCCTGGCACAGTTCCGAGGAGAATTCCCTGTAGGCTGGGATTGTATCCACTGCTGGTAGACCCGTATGACCGTACGCTTCCACACACCTGCAGATTCAGCTACTTCCTCACACTATGGTCTTTGGCCACGCCCACATGCAGTCCCTCCTTTTAGCCCATCATTAACATCTGCTCTGGAGCCATTTTCCACACATGGAACGAGACATTCAATCAAGCGCAACCTTCTGAGCAATGGGCCACTTACTACCGGGATAAGGAAGTTACATGTTTACGATGATCTGAATGGAATGATGATCTGAATGGAATGAGGATCTGAATGGAATGATGATCTGAATGGAATGATGATCTGAATGGAATGATGATCTGAATATAAGAATGAACCTTGGTGTATAAAAGGGCTGATCCTTCAGAGCACAGAGCACACCTGTCCACGCTAGCCCAGACCTGCTTGGAGACCTCAGATCTGAGTGAGTACCAGTCTGCTATATGGACAGGCGTTTCTTATGGACAGATTCTGGGGACATGCTCCTCCAGAGAGAAGAGCCCAGAGTGTGTGTCCATCATGGACTGCTGGATTAGCAGCAGGCAGAATTTTGGGCCTACAGAGTTGAGGCGATTGAAGAGGGGAGGTGGTTCCACTGGCAGGTAGAGGAGAGGTGAGACAGGGAAGCTGAGGGACAGAGTGAGCAGGAGCAGGGGGACCCTGGTGTAGATGAAGAGGGAGAGGGGAGGGATGGTTTTAGGAGGAGAGTAAATGGGAGAGAATCCTTTCTGAGTGGCCCGCACTAACCTGCTGTCTACCACTGGGAACCACACACCTACCAGATCACGTGTGTGGTGCTCTAGAACACCCACCCATTACCAGAGGCGGCTAAGGTGATGTCCTGTGTTTACATGTACTGTTCTTCTTCTTTTTTAGAAATATGGAACGTCACGTGTTTTACCTGCTGGCGGTGCTTACAGCGGCTGCTTCCACGGATGCATCGCCCATGAGAAGTACCCACACACCTTCACCGTTAAACAGAACCACCTTTAAAACGGTAGTGCCGGGCATTGCTGAACAATCCCACATGGCTTCTTCCATTCCAGCCAAAAACCTCGCTCTCTACGGAAAAGCCACGCAGTCATCGCTGGTCAGCAACCCCTATGCTCCATACGGTCACGCCTACAACGCCATAGATGGAAACACTGATCCAGACTTCTTCCATGCCAGTTGCACGCACACTGACCTACAACAGAACCCCTGGTGGAGGGTGGATCTTCTGGACGAGTACACAGTGACCTCCATCACCATCACTAACCGGGCGGACTGCTGTCCGGAGAGGATCAACGGAGCCGAGATCCACATTGGAAACTCCTTACTGGACGATGGAAACAGCAATCCCAGGTTTCTAAATCCATGTCTCAAGATGCTAAGCTAAATCAGGCCACTGTCCCACACCGCAGCCCGTCATCTAATCTCAATGCTTAGTCCGAATGAGCACACCCGACACGGTGCTCCCGCTACGTGCACGCTTCTGTTAGCGTCCCAGGATCAGCTAACCCCTTTGGTGAGCATTAAAGGTGATCTTGGTCACGCCCAGTTTTTCAACTCCCAGTCCTCCGTCCGGCGCTGGACCTGGACAGACGCCTATTCGTCCTCTTTCTGAGATGAACTGCTGAAAATGTTCATTAGCGAAAAATATTAGTAAGTATGTGCCTTTGGCTCACGCCCGAGTGAAGAAATGCCTTTCATTGGTTTAAAAAGGTCATGTGACCTCTAGAGAGCTACGCTCAGTAAGGCGAGTAAAGCATTGTGTGTGTTATAGAGGTCAGGGTATGGTTTTAATTCTAGCATGGTGCCCGACCCCCCCTTTATGATGCCCTCGTTTTGAGAGTCATGAAAGTTGCCACCCTAATCGAACCCCGGTCTACAGCAGGGGAAGAGGCGGTGTTACCCACTAGGCCCCACCCACCGCCTTATGAGATTCCGTGGCGTGACAAAGCTCAGTCCTTGGTTTTGGTTCATCCTGGCTTTCACTCCTCCCCTCAGTCACGGTAGCTGTCCTAGAGTCTTTTTGAAAGATCCTGCCTGCAACCACGTATCTGTGATCAGCACAGGACGAGAAACCCAGTCCTCGGACTCCCTCACACACGTAAAGGCGCCCCCCTGGTGTTCTAAGCGTTCCGAGTTCCTGACTGTGGCCTACAGGGATGTACCACGTACCGTATAACCACCACGTTCTCTTTTCTCTCCAGGGCCGGCGTGATCTCCAGCATCCCTGATGGAAACTCCGTCACCTTGAACTTTGAGGAAGGCTTCTCGGGCCGCTACGTTAACGTACTCCTCCCTGTAGACAGTGGGGTCGTGACTCTCTGCGAGGTGGAGGTCTACGGCTATCCTACTCCACACGGTGAGATGGAAACTCCTGCTGTGCTTCATCCAGTCAGAATAGGAGCGCTTATCCGCTCATCTAAAGGCGCCTGACTGTCCACGTCCAGCTGTGCTCCCTGTGACCCTTCTTAGTAAACAGATGTGTGTATAACACAGGCGTCACGTTTCGTCTACCCTGGTTGATCGTCGGGTGGCACAGCGGGTAGCGCTGCTGCCTCACAGCAAGCCTGGGGTCCATATTAATGCCCATGTGTTTGGAGAGGGGTGATCAACAAGCTCATTGGAGTGTGATGATCAGGTGTCCACACCCTTTCGTATGTGCGTGTAGTGTTTGGAATGATGGCAGACTAACCCGCCCAAGGCTGACCAGTCATATCTGCCATATGCGGGTTTTCATTCCATGAAAGCCGGAGCTCCTCTGCCAGGTGGGGTCCTCCTCGGTGGCAGTCAGGATGCTTGTTGGAGTAGAGGATGGCTAACACAGTCTGCACATCATCAGTCAGGGGTCCTGAGAGTCCGCACACCTTCCCCAGCAATGATAGCAATCCATAGTTAACTGGTTAATGAGCAGATGTGCGACCTGAGGAAGCTCTGACTATACATCAGTGAGGTGCAGCCACAATAGAGGGGCTCCTGATACATTGAGGGTCTTGGTCTCTAGGATGTACCTGTACCCTTCGGAAAGGCCTCTGTTCCTTTTAACCAGACGGACTGTTCCCTGTGCAGGAGAGAACGTAGCGCTGGGAGGAAGAGCTGCCCAGTCCAGCCTTTATGATCGGGGTTTTCCAGCCAACGCCATCGACGGAAACCGAGATGCCGCGTACGTTCACGGTTCCTGCACTCGGACTGTTAAAGAACTCAGCCCGTGGTGGAGACTGGACCTGCTGAACCGTCACAAAGTTTTTAACATCACCGTCACACCAAGCCTGGGGGCTCACTCAGTACAGCCGAAAGGAGCCGAAATCAGGATCGGAGACAGTCTGGAAAACCACGGCAACAGAAATCCCAGGGAAGGAGCTCGCAGGTTTCAGCAACCAGTATCACTGCAGGGCTCAGAATGACCCACCACCCACATACTACCTGCTCTGTGGGGGTCCTGTGGGGGTCCTGACCACTGAAGAACAGGGTAATACAGTACACAGAGAAACAGATGGACTACAGTCTGGACCTGTACACCTACAGAGTGTCCTGTGGAGCTGATGGAGTGGACAGGGGGTGGAGACACTAAGAGGTTGTTTAGGCTTATGGCTGGTCGGTGTACATAGCATCTCCACCGCCTTTGCTCCTCTGTCCCACCGTCAGATTTCCCCCATGCCCCTCAGAATCCAGGTCTGACTGAGAGACCAGAGGGTTGAAGTGTCGAGCGTTTGATTGATTCAGCCCTGACCAGCCTGCGTGTTATAGCCGGTTTCTGTGATGATAATAATAACACCCACCTTCTGCTCCATCAGGTGTGGAGTGATCGGCACCGCCCGTAGGGATCCTACCTTTACCTTTAACTGTAAAGGGATGGAGGGCCGCTACATCAACATCGTGATTCCAGGAAGGAGCGAGTCCCTCTTGCTGTGCGAGGTGGAGGTGTACGGAGCTCCTCTGGACTGAAGACCCTCTTGGTGTTTATGATTAAAGGGTGGTCTGTGGTTTAGTTCCCCATAACCGGTGTTAATGAAAGGAACGGTGGTAAATTCAGTGGAATATAATAAACTCTCATATATATAACATCTTTAATATGCTACATCCTGATCTATATGATACATATTATACTGTGTGTATTACAAGAAGGAATTACATACACCAGTCTCTCCTGTCAGTCAGGCCCTGAAGAGTTTCCTTTCCTTCTAATTTCCTCTTCTTCTACATCTATTAAGCACTACTGAACACTTATAAGGTTTGGTTCAGTCAACTGAATACCCCTGATGTAAAGTGGAGATGGGTCATGCCCTAATAAAGCATTGCTAATGTCATTAAACCGAGTTTATTAAAGTTAACACGCATGACGCGGTGAAAATCAGTCCTGTCTTACGGAGGACTGAACCACACAGTGATGGAGGGGGTACCTGTTACACCGGAGGGGGATGCTGCCCCACAGGACCCTGCCCCACAGGAGGCTGCCCCACAGGACGCTGCCCCACAGGACCCTGCCCCACAGGAGGCTGCCCCACAGGAGGCTGCCCCACAGGACGCTGCCCCACAGGACGCTGCCCCACAGGACGCTGCCCCACAGGAGGCTGCCCCACAGGAGGCTGCCCCACAGGACGCTGCCCCACAGGACCCTGCCCCACAGGACGCTGCCCCACAGGACACTGCCCCACAGGAGGCTGCCCCACAGGACCCTGCCCCACAGGACGCTGCCCCACAGGACGCAGTTGGTGGGACGGTTTTGGTTGGTGGAGGACTCTCACTCTAGCAGCACTGCTGTGTCTGACCCACTCATGCCAGCACCACACACACTAACACACCACCACGTCAGTGTCACTGCAGGTGTCACGCCTGGATGGGCAGTAGTTCACACAGACACTGAGCTCTGATGGAAAGTTAACACACATATACAGTGGTGTGAAAAAGTGTTTGCCCCCTTCATGAAAGACAACACAAGTAAACTTAAAATTCAGTTTTTACATGAAGGTTTTTATTATTAAGGGAAAAAATTTCAAACCTACATGGCCCTGTGTGAAAAAGTATTTGTGGTTTATCACACCTGAGTTCAATTTCTCCAGCCACACCCAGGCCTGATTACTGCCTCACCTGTTCTCAATCAAGAGACCACTTAAATAGGACCTGCCTGACGAAGAGAAGGAGACCAACAGATACTCAAACACTAGACATCATCCCAAGATCCAAAGAAACTCAGGAACAAATAAAGGAGGGAAAGTAACTGAGATCTATCAGTCTGGAGAAGGTTCTTAAGCCAGTTCTAAAGTCCTGGAACTCCAGGGAATCACAGTGAGAGCCATTATCCACAGATGGTGAAAATGTGGAACAGTGGTGAACCTTCCCAGCTGTGGCCAGCCGACCAAAACTACCCCAAGAGCTCAGCGACGACTCATTCAATAGGTCACAACAGACCCCACAACAACATCCAAAGAACCGCAGGCCTCACCTGCCTCAGGTAAGGTCAGCGTTCATGACTCCACCATAAAAAAGAGACTGGGTGAAAATGGCCTGAATGGCAGAGTGCCAAGACCAAAACCACTGCTGAGCAAAAAGAACATTAAGGCTCGTCTCCCAGGACCTGTAAGACTTGCTGTGATAAATGGAACCATGAATTCCAAAAGATCCAGAAGGAGAATGTCTGGCCATCTCTTCCTGGCCTCAAGCTGAAACGAACTTCTGCAGCAGGACAATGATCCAAAACACACCAGCAGGTCCACCTCTGAATGGCTGAAGAAAAACAGAGTGAGGACTTTGGAGTGGCCTGGTCCCAGTCCTGACCTGAACCCTACTGAGATGCTGTGGTCTGACCATAAAAAGGCGGTCCATGCTGGAAAACCCTCCAATGTGGCTGAATTCCAACAATTCTTCAAAGACATGTGGGCCAGAATTCCTCCACAGCGCTGTGAAAAACTCACTGCAGGTTACTGCAAACGCTTGATGGCAGTTGTGGCTGCTAAGGGTGGCCCAACCAGTTATTAGGTTTAGGGGGCAAACAGTTTTTCACACAGGGCCGTGTAGGCTTGTTTTTTTTTTTTCTCCCTTAATAATAAAAACCTTCATTTAAAAACTGCATTTTGTGTTTGTGTTGTCTTTGACTAATATTTAAATGAGTTTGATGACCTGAAACATTTAGGAGACAAACATGCACAAAAATAAGACATCATGAAGGGGGCAAAGACTTTTTCACACCACTGTACTACATGCAGCTTTGTCAAACAACACCATCCCTTCATCAGAGCAGGCCGTGAGATACTGTGGAGCTTATTAAATGAATGGAATGTGTTTGATTAACATTATAATATATATAAACAAACACAACACGTGTTCAGCTACTGCACATGACTAACACCAACTGTGTGCTGTACACATATATGACACGGCTGCTGCTACTGCGCACACGACGCAAATAAACACAGAGCCGTTTTCTAAAGCGCTCTGCTCAACCAACAACGCACACTGAACCAACAACACTCCCACGGCATGATTCTCAAACACGTACACCCCGCTCTACAAACACCGCTAACGCCGGTTTGGACTGACTTAGCTTCAGACCTGTGTATTTAACCCTCTGAGTTATATCTCAGAGATATCGTCTATATCGTCACTGCCCAAAGAAAAACAGGTATCTCCAAAATGACAACTTTACAGGAGAGGCTAATAACCTCGTTTAATTTGAATAGAAGTCAATGGAACCGGACGTCTTTCCAAACTGTTTTGGGCCAGTTTTAAAATGATAATTATTACAGGTAGACTGTATTAGTTATGTGTGAAGGAAGTCCTGTACACAGATGTGTGTAAACTAGATATTTTTATATATGATCAGATATTTAACAGGAGGTAGGGTGAAAACTCTTCATGATGAGTTGATCTTTGTGCTGGAATGTCAGCTATGGGTTCACCTGGGAGGTGAAAAGGCTATGTGTGTGGTACAGCCTGTTGTAATATCTCCACAGTTAACATAAGCTGCAGGTGTTAAATATGTATTTCTTTCTGAAGGCATGTAACCTTCCAGTAAGGCTGCGTGTCAGATTCTCATCATCAGTGGAAATATTGATCTTTCATCAGACGCTTTCAATGTAT